>JAEMPF020000553.1:13916-38839 GCA_022496165.2 Catalaphyllia jardinei | reverse complement strand
CGGGACGAGCGACGAATCCGCTCGTCGCTCGTCCCGCGCTGCTTTCCGATCTTCCTCACTGACCGAGAGCCTGGAACAGGCTATACAAGTCTCAGAAAAAATCAATGTTGGAAAATTTTGGTGCGAACGTCCTTAGGACGGTCTTAAACCCTCAGAAATAAATTTTTGTAAAAAAACACTTTTTCGATACATAAAGATTCAACATCTCTGATAATTTGCATGTCGAGTTTGCTCTAATTACACCTTGATTTACGTTTACGTTTAAATTAAGAAATCTGCACACACTGGTAGCTATTTTCCAACATAGCAACACTCATAGCAAAGGTTGTTTAAAATCTAAAAGTACTTATAAAAATGGATTTAATTCAATGAATAGATATAGAGCTACATTTACAATTAGGTATCTAGAAAGTCCTATTGTGTGCGAAAGTGTAACAAGGATAACGAAAAATTGATCATAGGAGTTTTAGGGTATTGTGAAGTGCTTTTGTTGATGGTTTTATCGATAATGGTTAAAACGTAGCTTCTTCTAAAAAACATACCCTATTCAAGTCTAAAGTTAAAAACGATTGCCTATTTGGTATTAAAATGGCCACACTCGATACCCTATGTCCGAAACGGCTAAAAACCCATACCCTTGGGGGCCACACATACCTATATAGCCCATATAAATACCCCCGGAGTACCAGCGGAGGGGAATTGTGAGGACGGATACTTAGTGCTTATCCAGTAGAAACTCTAGCAAGAGTGATCTTCCTGACTTTTTACAAATTTTAATTATGTTTTTGGTAAAAGATATTTTAGCAATTCTGAGAAAGTTTCACTATATTTTTCCATAGACACCTTGCATGGGCAACCCTTTCCTTTAACATGGAACTTCTTTCTGTCTTTGTGGGAGGCACGGTGGCCTCATTGTTAGTGCGCTCGTCTTCGGATCGAGTGGTCCGGGTTCGAGCCCTGGCCGGGGACATTGTGTTGTGTTCTTGGGCAAGACACTTTACTCTCACATTGCCTCTCTCCACCCAGGTGTATAAATGGGTACCGGCGAATTTAATGCTGGGGGGTAACCCTGCGATGGACTAGCATCCCATCCAGGGGGGAGTAGAAATACTGCTAGTCGCTTAATGCTAAGGAAACCGGGATAAGCTCCGGCCTGATGGGCCACTTGGCTCGCATGCAGACTTACCTTTACCTTCCTTCTGTCGACCGAGTTACAATCGAGATGACTACGCGTGTGTTTGCAAAGCAGGTTTTACCGGAAAAAACTGTGGAATGGGTCAGTTAAAATTTCTTTTGTCTGATATGCAGGATATTAACTATATCTTTTATAAACGATATTAACTATATCTTTAATCTTAAATTAATTGTTTTTATTGTTATTTAATTAATCCAGTTACCGTATAAGCTATTAATGACCCGGCCTAGATTAGCATGCACTTGCTATCCGCGAGCCAAATGTAACAGGTAATTTTAAAATAAAGGAAAATAAAGATTATCAACAATTATTGGATCAGGTTTTTGTGATATCCAGAATAATCAAGGTCGAGGTAGGGGTTATCGAATCTAATTACTGTTTTATTATACATTGAACGTAAACAATTGGAAGTCATGTTTCTGCTTCTTCACTGACGGCAAGCAGCACGAATCTTGCGAAGTTGACATGATTACCCTTAGAAATCATGCTCTGCGGTCATACATGACATGATAACCCTTGACCTTGGGTGTCCTTGACATGATAGTTGTATAATCTACAGTTATGACGTCACGGGCACTAATTTCTAAAATTTTACTGTCCGCTTTCGACAATCAGAAAAGAGTTAGAGAGTTCAATGTATAATAATTGTTGTTGTTATGCACATAATTTTAGATCTGAGAGCTGGTCGCATCATAAAAGATAACATAGGCATGCGCACTGACAGGAATCTAGATTATTAACTATGGCTTTTTCTTCTCTAATCGACTCAATGATTATAACAAACTAAATTGTAAAACAGATCGTTGGTGAATAAGCGGTTTTCAACTGAGTCTCGTAAAACTAAAACCAGAGTAATCATATGACTCTAGCCAATCACAAAGGACAAAGAAAATCTAGTAAACCAATCAAAACTCAAAGTAAATTATATTCGAAGCGAAGCGCGGGGGAAAGTCATGATTGGTTAACTGTGGTTTTACTTCCGGACAAGAGAAAAAGGAAATAAACTCTGCACGCAACAGCACTGGAAGTCAGGGGACTCGCGCGTTTGTCATGCATGACGTGGAAATTAGCCGTATAGTTCTCCCTCGGTGTCTAATTTCAACGCATCCTACGCCGGCAGGTTGATTACTCTGTAACAAAAGTAAGAATAAACAATTCGATTTCCCTAGAGTCGATATATATCCAAATAATTTTTGGTTCTTTTTTGTCCTAAAGTTAAAATTGCAGGCAAAATGAAACAAGTAAAATGTACGACGGCTGGTGAACAAACATATTTTTACTGAGGAGGCATCAGATTAGGAGAGGCCGGAGACTTGAGTGGTAAAAAGCCTTCTGAGAGCTAAGCTCCTGAAATTTTATTCGTTGTCATAGTGCAACCTGCAGCTGTTATTCTTTTGGTTTAGGTTAGGGTCTAACCGCGTTATGATTGTTAAAACTGCTGCGATTTAAACTTTTGTTTCTTTATCATCAAGGTATAGTATTTTTGCAATTAGAGAATCGATGTTCTAAGTTTTAGCGACAGTGCCTGTAACCGTTAAGTGCGACGAAGAAGTTTAGCTGACAGTTTTAAAACCGCAATCTTATAATTCAAGATTAGCTTCGATCACGATCCGTACTTTTCTCTTGCAGATCATGGAATACAGCATATTACCGCTGTCCTTACTGATTCCTTTAATTTTCGCAACATCTATTTGCACCTCAACCGGGGCTCAAAACTTCCAGCGAGATGGTAAACACGATACAGTAAATTTCGCTCATTTTGTTAACAATCCTTCGCAGCGGTTAAATGGCGCTGTTCTGGTTAGCTTCATGGTCTTTAGCCCCACAGAATGTGGTTATCAATGCATCAATAATCAAGATTGCTACTCATTTAATTTCGCTGCAACTTCATTTGACGGAAGACATTCTTGTGAGCTGCTAAATACAGACAAGTTTCTCAACTCGGCTGATTTATTTTTCCATGCTGACTTTGACCATTATAATATTGAGGTAAGTGCCAAACGTTTCATTGTTTTTTCACAATAAGATATCATCCATATCTTCCAGCTTGTTTCAAATGGTTTTGTGTAACATTCTTACTCATTCTGGATCGGTTGTGGAAAAGTGATATTTGAAAAGGGAAGTTAGTTATCGACAACTTTATTAATCAAATATCGACTTTACAACACCCATTTCGAAGACTTCACAGACTGTTTTCGAACCAGGACTCACTCTTTCCCAGACTAGCAAAACTGAGTTGTGAATGTGGCTGCCGAAATGTCGTTAATAAAAATCTTGCATATGATAATCATTATTTGATAATTCAAGGATAACCGCAGTCGCTCATATATCATCTGTTATGCAGATTCAGAAAACATTTTCTTTTAAATTAAGACGTTTTTTCGCTTGACATACTGCAATTTATTATTAACACGGCCTATTGTTTTAGTTGGCGCTGTGACAGGGTCAGCGGAGAAACTCGATCAGTGCTTATTCAGAAATAAACTCCAGCGAGAGTGATCCTACTAACTTTCTTGTTTCTTTCTTCGAATTATGCTTTTAGTAACGGGCATTTTAACAATTCTTTCTTTCCACAGACACCCTGCATGGGCAACCCATGTCAGCAAGGAACTTCTTTCTGTCGACCGATTTACAACCAAGATGACTATCAGTGTGTTTGCAAAGCAGGTTTCACCGGAAAGTACTGTGGAATGGGTCAGTTTAATTTTCGTCTAATATGCACGTAATTTGTGATCTGAGAGTCGTATCAAAAGGATAACTCAGGCATGCAGATAGGAATCTAAATTAATTATCATTTGTCCGATCACAAAGGGCACAGACATTCTAGTGAACCAATCAAAACTCGAAGCAAACTCGAAGCGCGAAACGCAGGAAAACATTTGAGTGAGTCACGATTGGTTAATTTTGGCTTTACTTCTGCCTGGTTGACAAATTGGCGCGCATCTTTAAGCCAATCGTGTGGCAATTATTGCTATCAACATTAGAGACAGTATTCATTTTGAACCAAAACTTTAGATATTTTGTACTTTTTGGTGTCATTATCGTTTTGGTTAATCCTTGTACACAACAGTGGTATAACTATGACAAACCAGATGCATGTCAAATAAAGATCTCAGAAAATGTCCTGAAAAAGAGTAAATTAATGATATGCATTGACATCAATACGGCGCGCCCACATTCCCTTTACATTGGTTTATTTTCTTGACAATTTATCAAAGTGTACTGGCAAATATCTTTTTTCGCAGATATCAACGAATGCGCCAGCAATCCTTGTTTAAATGGAGGCTCGTGTATTGACCAGGTTAACGGGTATGTTTGTAGCTGTCTGACGGGATATGCAGGAACTAACTGTGAAACAGGCAAGTGGATGTGATATTTTTCTGGAAGTAAAACATAAAAAAACCCAAACCTTTGTCCTGTCCACACCTTTCCAGTGTGGTGCTCGTTTACAAATTTTGCAGCAAGGTTTTGGTGCAATGGTGAACTTTTTCAGGGAAGATAGAAAAGGCTTAGCTCAGGTATTTCTTCTGCGGACGGGAAGAGCAGTCGGTATTTACCATTTTCAACATCTTGTAAACTAGCACTATTCACCGAAGTGGAGGTGGCTAGTGTATCGCTAGCCACTGACACTGAGGTTAATAGTTGTTTTAGTATATACTAAAACAGTGAGATAATATACACCACAAAAAAATAATTTGGATGATTTATTCACTTGTCACTGATGCCAAGCGGGACGCCATTTTCTCTCGAGATGCTCGGAGAAAATAGCGCAGGATATTCGGGGTTTGACGGGGCAATCAGAGCGCTCCTTTAACGCTATTCGCTATTTTAGTATATACTAACAAGGGATATCGGCGTCAAACGCATTAAAGATGCTTCCTTTAACTGATTTTGCACGATGCTTTTGAAAGGACAGACAACAATCACACACGCAGCTTTCGACGATAGCATTTGTTTCTGGCACAAGAATGAACAACTGGAAGATAAGGCTTTTACCAAAGCCCGTCTGGAGAACTGGTAATCGCTTCCATGAGCAAGAGAAATAATGGCTTCCTTGTTTTTGTTCGGGGTCGCTACATACCTAGCTCAGAGAAAAATAAAAGCGCTTCTGCGAGTGCAGCGTTATAGCTTAGCGTTTCCGCCATTTTCTATCCAACTCACAAGTTTCTCCCGCTCCCCCGGCCGGGAGAAACACTACCTTAGATTGGCAGGCATCAATCAATTTGCAACCTTCACCACCAATCAGAGCCCCCATCCATCTGATGTACGGGTTTTGCAAACGAACAAACCCGTGGGTGGGCGTATATTTCCTCATCGGATAGTCGCAACCGCCGTGTTAAAAGTTCTCGACTTCCAATTCCTGAAGGTTTCGGGATCTGTCCGCCAGTCACTTTGTAAGATCCTCGTGCAATTAAAGCTTGGGTCAAAAGCTTTTACAGGTTAAAATATTTTCATATTTCTAAAGGTATAAATGGTAATGGAACCAGATTTAACACACACTTAGATTTTAACGTCCAGGATATTTTAAAGTAGAAATGCTACTTATGACAGGTTACGTGACATGTCATGTGACGCTTAGCGGAAAATAGCCCTTATTTGAGGAATTCTCTGCGTTTTTTAGTGACATCATCCAGCGAAAACGCGTTTCTAGATGCAGGTCAATTACTTCCATCCTGTCACGTTTGGAATGTCAGTCCCTCTTTTCACTGAAAAGTTTTATAGGGTGATCATATATATCTTCTAAAAACAAAATCATATACATCTTCTAAAAACAAAATCAAGCAAGATCATTCCAGACGTAGCAAGGTAGATAATTTAAATTTGCATCAAAAACACTCATTTCATGATTTATAGGACTGAAATTGGCCACCAATTCGCCGATTTACCAAATTTGACAAAATGATCACGTGACTTGTCACGTGGTCAAAATAATATGTTAAGGCAAGGCATGACGTCGATTCTTATAATCAGGGAAAAGCTCATTTTGCTAAAACAAATATAACAAGAGATATAGCTGCCCAACCATAATTCTACTTTACTTTTCTGACCCAGGCCTTAAACAGCTTGAGATTTAGCCTCTTTTCTAGACACCTCGGAATCTGTTTTACATAACCAACAACAGCAGTGTTCGCTTCCTAACATGTTTTAAGCAAAACAAAAACTTAGACCACCAATCTTTTCTTTTTTGCCTGATTTTCTCGTCTAAAGACAACGCGCTCATACAAAACTTTCTACAGGACTGTAATTCTTGGGCAAGCATTAATTTTTTTCGGAATTTCACAATGCTCCCCTTGAATGCCGAAAGGCTAGTCAGTAATTCGTTCATAAATATGCAATATGTGAAGAAGGTTTGTGGAGAAATTGTTTCGTACGGAAATTTGGACTTACTTTTCAGTGTTCAGCTGAAAGGGGCCACTACCATAAAAATGTTTAAGTATCAATAATTTGAATTTTCGATTTGTTTTTGGAAGAGCTAAATAAACAAACAAACAAAAAACCTTTTTTAATACATGTACAACTCGCATATAGCGTAAGCTAATCGAGGCGTATTGTGCAGGGAGAAAAAGAAAAAGAAGAAAATAAACCAATTTGTAAGCTTCAAATTAGAGACTATGAACCATGACAGGAATAAACTATAAATAAAAATACAATAATTAGCATCCGGGGATAAATATGGTTACACATTTTAGTGGTAAATGGTAGCTTAATAACCTGAACAATCTAAACAGGCGAAGAGATTAACAGTGATAGGTTACAAAAAGTTATGTAAAATATAAATTAATTTTGGATAGTAAATTAGGTCCCTCAATATAATCCTCCTCGCCTTCTAAAGCTGCGAATAAAGCTTTTCGAATTGATTTCTTAAACGCCAGTTTTGGTAGATTACTTACTTGCGATGGGAGACAATTCCACGCTCTTGCGCCAAAGCATGAAAAAGAGTTCCGCTATTGATTTAAACGTGAAAATTGAAAATGATATTTACCACAAGATGCAGCCCTCGTGTTCAGTATATGAATACATAGAGTGTAAGACAGCTTCAAAGTAAAGCAGGTGGGCCGTGAATGGACAAAAATTTTAGAAGAAATTAAAAAAAAAGGAATAGCATGAGTTCTTGGATTTAGAAAATACATCAAACGTAGTGCACGTTTTTGAAGTAACAATAATAATTTATTAAGATGGCCTTTACGGCTTGGCCCCAAGCAGTCAGACCATATGTCAAGTAGGGAAGTATGAGGGACTGATATATGCTTCTCAAAGTACAGAATGGAACGAAGTGTCTTAGACGAGATATTACTCCAACAATTTTACTAATCTTCACGGCGATATAGTCTACGTGATATTTCCAGAACAAATGGTTGTCAATCAGAACCCCTAAGTACTTAACATGTATGTATGTATGTATGTAAATCTTTATTTATTCACGGAAAATCATCAGTTAAGCTAAGTTAAAAACTAAGACTAATTACAACTGCTTTACATGATTGCCGTGTGGGAATCCGATATATCAGCTACCTTCTTGATATTTCGCTTAAAATGCTCAACGGATGCAGCATTTTTTAAGTTTTTGGGCAGTTATTCCATAGCATGGCCCCGCTGTAAGAGAAGCTTCGTTTCAAATAATTGGTGCTTGGTTTGGACAGGGTCAGCCTTCCCGCAGAGTTTCTTAAGTTGCAAGCAGAGTGACGCTGAGAGAAAAGACTTTGTAGATATTCCGGAGCAAGGTCATTCATGGTTTTATACATCATTAAGGCTTTTTGTTTCTTTCGACGAAGAGATAGCTTCTCCCAGTTGAGGGTGGAAAGAAGGTGGTTTGAGCTCGCATCAAAGGATGATTTAGTAATAACTCTGGCTGCGCGATTCTGTAATTTTTGGAGCTTATCACTCAAGTAAGCACTCAAACAGTCCCAGACGGGACTGCAGTAATCAAAATGAGGCATAATTAAGGTGTTATAAATTAGAATTGCAGTTTCTTTGGATATAAACGGCCGCACGCGTTTTAGGGCGCCTATAGCTGAAGAGACTTTCTTGCAAATCTCTTCAACATGTTTACCCCAAGAGAGGTGAGCATCTATGGTAAGACCCAAGGATTTGGTATGAACGACTCTCTTGATAATTTGGTCATCAATTCTGATTTCTACATCGTCACATTGGGCAGATAGCCTTTGTCTTGATCCAATAATCATTAGCTCGGTTTTAGCAACATTTAGACTGAGCTTGTTAGCTTTCAGCCAACGGCTAAGGTTATTTAATTCAGGCGTTAGAGCTCGCTTAAGTTCTGTTAACGTTTTAGCAGATAACGTAAGGTTGGTGTCATCGGCAAACATTCTTGGTACGGCGCCCCGCAGGGAGTTGGGAAGATCATTAATGTAAATTAAAAATAGCAAAGGACCTAATATGCTACCCTGCGGCACGCCGCAACTAAGGGTACGAGCAGATGATAGTTTGCCACTGACATTACATCTTTGGGTTCGGCCACTTAAGTGCGACGAGAACCATTTTATGGCCGCCTGATCGACACCCAAATATGACATTTTACGCAAGATGATCTCATGATCAATGGTATCGAATGCCTTAGTAAGGTCAATAAAGACAACGCCATTTAAAAGGCCATTGTCGATGTTTACTGACCAAGCATTTGTTGCCTCAAGCAAAGCCGTGAGCGTACTGTGTAGAGAACGGAACCCTGATTGGCAACCCAGTAGCAATTTATTATCATCTAGATAATAGAAAAGTTGATTATAAACAATTCTTTCGAAAACTTTCGAAATTATAGGGATTACAGATATTGGCCTGTAGTTGTTAGGGTCAGATTTAATGCCCTTTTTTAAAAGTGGAGTCACTTTGGCCGTTTTCCAATCGTTTGGATATATCCCAGTTAGAATAGACTTTGAGAATATTGAGGTAAGAGAGGGTGCGACGATATTAGCAGCCATTTTCAACAGTTTACTCGGAATCATATCAAGACCGGTGGCTTTCTTTTCATCAATTTTCGACAAAATGTTAGAAACAATATCAACACTCGGAATTTGTAGAGAAAACGAATGGTCAGTGGGCTCTAAATAAGACTCAGGATTAGCATCGACAACAGGAACATCTTGTGCTAATATTTGCGCAACATTAGTAAAGTGATCGTTAATAGTTTCCGCAATATCCATAGGACGGTTACTTGCTATTTTATTATCTACTTTGATCTCCAAAATATTCGTTGACTTACCACTGTTACGTGAAGTTAGCTCGTTGATAACATTCCATGTTTTGCGCAAATTACCTTTGCTGGCTTCCAAGTTGTCAGAAACATAGAGTTTTTTTGATTAATAGCGTTATTTGCCTGATTTCTTGCGCACCTAAATTGATCCCATATAGCCGGGTTGTTGGAGGAGATTGCCTTCTTTTTAAGGAAATCCCGTTTTCGGATTTTGTTCAGTAACTCTCTAGTAATCCATGGAGATCGTTTTTTTCGAATTCTTTTGGATTTAAGTGGTGCGTGTTTGTCGACGCAACCAAGAAACATTTCTTTCCATATACGCCACATTTCATTGGGATCAGAATACAAATCAACATTGGCCCAAGGTAGTTGTATTCCTTACAGACTTGACGATGTGTTAGTGCTGTTGTTTATTACTTTGAGTTTAATCTCATAATTTAGCGATCGCTGTGGAGGTCGAAAAATAACAAAGTTTGATATTTTAATGTTAAGTGTCAGTTTATTTGCATGCAGCCATTCACAAACATTTTTCAGTTCTTTGTTAACGGTCTCCTCGAGGGACTCCTCGAGCATGTTTGTGCCTTCCGCAAATAGAATAAAATTTAACTGCTGTGAAGAGTTTGGAATATCGTTAATAAATATCAGAAATAGAAGGGGACCCAGCAATGAGCCTTGTGGAACACCACATGGAACAATTTCCTTATTAGAAATAAACGAGTTGATCTCAGTTGGTTGAGTGCGCTTAAATAGGTATGATGAAAACCAATCGTTTACAATGCCTCGGACTCCATAGTGATTTAATTTGTTGAGCAAGATTGAATGATCAACTGTATCGAAAGCTTTCTTTAAGTCGATAAAAATACCACACGACCGTTTGTTGTCCACATTCCTTTGTAGGGAGTTAACGATATCAAGAATTGCATGTTGAGTGGAATGTTTACCTCGAAAACCAAACTGCGATCTATAAAGAATTTTGTTTTTATCAATAAACGCTTATACTTCGCTTCGAAGCCAGAGTTTCGAAGGGATTTTGTGTAAACCAGTGGGTGACGTCACCAGGTGATCTGGTGACGTCATTATTAAAGCCGCACAGAATTCTTTGCGCGCCTAGTTGAGCTTGTACTCACCTTCGACAAATCGATCGCGCTGTGGAGGACAAACGTGGCAGTATTCAGTCTTGTTTTCACTCTTAACAAGGATAAAGTACTGCTTTGGGCTTTAAAATAAAAAGGAAATATACAATTCAATTTTTAGGTGGCCTCAGAATTAATGATTACTGAGTACAGAGTCCTCAGGACTTTCTGGTGAAGAAGGTTTTCCTACAACTGCCGAGAAAACATGGAGGTCAGAGGCGCGTATAGCTTTCAAGTAAGGTTTGACGACAGTCAGATTTAAAGCAGCTTTTGGGACTTAAGAAACAAAAATGGTTATGTAAATTATTACTTCGAAGTTGAATTCAACTTTTGGAACGATTGGTAAAGCCAAGGGCATTAAAATGACTGCAAAAGCGGTCGGCAAAAACTCAAACTTTTTAAAGAACTGTTTGTGTAGAAGTTCTATCCTGTTCCTGTGGCATGTCCGCCATCCAAATAGAAGAATTGAATGAATTTAAAAAGTGTGGAAACCCTCGTCTTCCGACGACCGGCCGCCGCGGCTTAACAGTCTTACTCTCCTATTTTCAAATCCAACAGAAACGTTTCACGCGGTTGCTTTAACTATATTTTACCGTTGATTTGCTTTGGTAATAATCTTCTTAGCTGAAGCAGGATAATTAAACATATCAAAGTCACATTGCTCCACTTTGGCCGCCATTGTTTCACTGGAAGTCAACTGGATAACCGGAAACTGTTTTCGCATGGTCCGCATAGTTCTAAAAATAACTTTTTTGAAATTAAGATATCCCGGCCAACGCCCTGAGAGTCCCTCTCTGTCCTATTATGGCTCTTGGTAAGACAGAATATATCTGGCAGAGCGAAGAATACGATTCGCACAGGAATACAAACCATGCATATGCGCCTTAATGAGAGGGATAGAAAGTATCTCCTTCTCAATCTCAATTGGTGCAACTGAATCAAAAAAGAACGACTTCTCGTAATTTTCGCGTAGATATCCACTAAAGTGACGATTAGATGGTGGTAAATTAGACGCAAGTCTGTGTCCCACAGAAGAAAAATGCTTGTTAAAAATATCAGTGATTTCCGTGGGGTCATATGTTGAGTTACCTCTTGCTGGGCACCTAACAGAGGAAAAGCGTCTGGACTTTTTCTTTCCACGATTAAATAATTAGATCATTAACTAATACCGGCCCAAGTTTGTTTCATATTATATAAGTTATCAGATAAAAACTGACGTAATATATTAAGAATTTTGTTTCTATAGATTCTATACAATTCCTTGTTACCAGACATGTCAGAGAAGCGAATTCTTCACTCTTATTGATTTCCTTATCCCGCGAGTGATCCTGGGCTTTGAGAGTTGCTTGGCTCTTCGTCGTGACAGAGTTTTCATTAGGGCATGTTTATCTACGACTTTGTTCGCCTTATTGTAAAATGTAGAGAAAGAACGATTTCTTTTGCCTTGTTCCGTGGTGATAACGGTGTGCCAGTTAATTTCAGCGAGCTCAGCAAGAAAAACGTGTCCTGAGAACTGAGAATAATCTCTTCTTGATATTTTGCTATTTCCAGCTATCACCTTGACGCCATGAACAATACAGAATTGTGAATAGTGACCGCTACTCTCAGATACGATGTTTCCACTTTTAATTTTGCTATCAAGCTTGTTAACAAAAATGTTGTCAATTAGAGTTGCCGAGTTATTTTTTTGCTGGTTTTCACTGTCACGCAACGAAAAAATAAAATTAAAACTATTGAATAAAAACAGTCAAGAATTGGCGAGATTATAGGAGGTTAATTAACAATTATTCCATCAGCAAGCGTTGGCTATAATCATCTCATATCCAACAAGGGCGAGTGCAATAATTGTTTTATTAAAACCGCCGCCAAAATATTGAAAACTAGACTACAATACAAATAAAAAGGCCCAAATAACAGGGGCACCCAACTAGCAAATCAAGCAAAAAAACCTTTGAGGGATATTTCTAGGCTCCTTTCAATGTTTAAAGACTGTTTGAAGAGTTGTTTTGATCAGCTAGAAAAATTTGGATTTGTAAAATAGGAGTACTCGAAAATTCCAGGGAATAAAATCTTCATTTCAGAAATTACTAGCTGAACGGTACCTTCGAAGAACATCTCTGCGAACTATTTGCTAACCCGAAAATGCTAGGCGACCTTTTTAAGAGCCAAACCTCCAAAAATATCCCTTGCGAAAATCTAAGGGACCATCTCCCCCTGGAAATCCGTGGTTGCGAATCTTTTAGGTGATGTTTTAGTTAAGAAATCAGTAGCTTTTCGTCAATGCATTATCCGAATGTCTTAGAACGAGTAAACTCTCCCGAACAGATATTTCATCGAAGTTTCTCGTTGGGTGCCCCTGAAATAATCACGCATATGCTTGCCATGTTTGTAGATCATGGTATAATACTACTACTAATCCTTGTCGGGCCCATGAGGACTCTTAAGGCCGGCCAGAAGATTGCGCCACTCATCCCGGTCTGCCGCCAACGCGGCTGCAGCCCCCCACGATGCCATCCCAGCTGTTTTCTTTCTTTCTCCACAGTTCTCCTCCACGTTTCTCTTGGCCGGCCTCGCCTCCTTTTACCTTCAGGAGCCCATGTTAGTGCAGTCCTCGAGATGTTGCTAGGACTAGTCCTCAGTATGTGTCCTATCCATCGCCATCTTCTCACTCGTATAAGGGCTGATACTGGCGTTCTCCCTGTTGTTTCATAAAGCTCTTCGTTGCTAAGATGGTTAGGCCAGAATCTCCTCAGCACTCTCCTCAGGCATGTGCGGTGAAACACATCCACTTTGTTAAGATCAGCTGCTGTTACTCTCCACATTTCGGCTCCATACAGTAGCACGGACAGCACGTTTGAGTTCAGGATGCGCAACTTGGTCTTTTGGCTGAACTTGCCTGACCTCCAGATGTTCTGAAGTCTGGTGAATGCAATTCTAGCCAGTGCTAGCCGCCTTTTGATGTCAGCCTCTGTGCCACCAAGTTTGTCAAGTACTGAACCTAGGTACACAAAGGATTCCACATCTTACACCTCCTCTCCTTCTATCCTTATGTAGTCTGTGCATCTGTGGTTCATCCTAAGCGTCTTCGTTTTGCGCGGGTTGATCTTGAGCCCAACAATCCCGGCGGTGGCTACTAGTCTATCAGTTTTCTCCTGGAGATCAGCAAATCTGCTTGAGATCAGAGCAACATCATCAGCATAATCCAGGTCTTCTAGAATTGAGGTAAGCTTCCATCTCAAGCCGCGTTTCCTGTTGTTTGTGCGCCGCATGACCCAGTCCATGATCAAAACAAAAATGAAGCCGGACATCGGGCACCCCTGCCGCACACCGCTCTTTACTTCAAACCAGCTAAAAAACCTTCCGGCCTCTGTAACACAGCTTGAGCTCTGATGGTACATTTCCTTGAAAGTCCTTATAAAGATGTCAGGTATGCCATACTGCCTCATGATGTCCCAAAGTCGTTCTCTAATGATGCAGTCAAATGCTTTTGAAAAGTCAACAAAGTTGATGTACAGTGGTGCTTGCCATTCTTGGCATTGCTCCAGGATGTTCCGTAGAGCAAAGATTTGATCAGAAGTTCCCCTTCCCGATCGAAACCCTGCCTGCTCCTGCCTAATCATCTCGTCCACACCACTCTTCAGTCTATCAATGAGCACACGGCATAAGATTTTGCTTGGTACAGAGAGCAGGGATATACCGCGATAGTTATCACACTCAGAGAGGTCTCCTTTCTTCGGCACTTTTACTATGAGTGACTTCTTCCAGTCCTCTGGTACACATTGATCTTTCCAGATGGAATTGAAAAGTGTGTGCAGTTGCTTCACAGCATCGTTCTCAGAGCACTTGAGCATCTCAGCACTGATGGCATCAATCCCTGGACTCTTTCCATTCTTCAGACGGTGGATAGCTCTCTTGATCTCAGCAATTGAGATGTCAGCAGTCTCAATGCTTGTGATGACCTCGGGAGCTTGATTTAGTTCTGGCAGAGTCATGCCAGGTCGAGATACATTCAAAACTCCCTCAAAGTGCTCCCTCCACCTTTCTAAGACTTCGTCTTCATTTACAAGCCGCTTGCCTTCTCTATCTTTGACGGTAGTCATATTCCTTCTTTGTCCAGTTATCTTTCTAGTGAGCTGGTACAGATCACTGCTACAGTTGTTCCTGGCTGCCGTTTCAGCTTCTTCTGCTAAATTTTTCAGCCTTCTCCGCTTGTCTGCCCGGGCACTGGCTTTCACCTCCTTGTCCTTCACTACATATGCAGCAGTGGCTCTCTCCTTCAGGCGAGCAGATCGTGCACATCCTATCTTCTCCTTTAACCTTCGTCGCTCTTCAATCTTCCTGTAGGTCTCTCCGCTGATCCAGTCACTCTTCACTCTTCTCTTTTCTCCCAACACCTTCTTGGCACTCTCATTGTAGACCTTCTTGAATTGTCCCCACTTCTCTTCAATGTCTTCTACATCGTCTGTCGCCAACAGCTGGAATCGGTTACTCACTTCCAGCCGAAATACTTCTTTGACACAGGGATCTCGAAGCCTTGTGGTGTCGAAGATGATCCTCTCCCTACTCTTCCTCTTTGTGCTGCATAGCTTCAGCCTAACCTTTCCCATAACCATGTGGTGGTCTGAGTTGGCGTCTGCTCCTCTCATTGTTCGGGTGTCCATCAGTGAACCTCTATACCTTCCATTGATGATGATATGGTCAATTTGATTCTGATCCCTTGCATTTGGGGAGGTCCATGTGATCTTATGAATGTCTCTATGCTTGAATAGAGAGCCACCGATCACCAAATCGTTGTTGCCACAGAATATCGCCAACCTCTCTCCATTCTCATTCATTCTTCCAAGTCCGTGCTGCCCCATCACCTTCTCCCATCCTTCATTGTCCTGTCCAATTTTGGCATTCAAATCCCCCATTACAATTAGTACATCATGCCTAGGTGTTGCTTCTACCTCTCACTGTAACTGCTCATAGAATTCTTCCTTCGATTCATCCTCTGCGTCATTGGTGGGCGCATACACCTGGATGATAGTGAGTTTTGCAAAGCGTGAGTTAAAGCGTGCACTCATGATTCTCTCATTGACAGGGTTCCACTTTAACAATGCTCTTCTTACTTCCTTCTTCAGAATGAGTCCTACTCCTCTATGATGCTCCTCTTCTGCTCCTGAGTACAAGATGCTCTCACCTGTTGCTGTTTTCAGTTCCCCGGAGACTACCGCCATGTCGTGGTGGGGGAGCTTGCGTGCCTCAGTGACCTTGAGAGCTTTACCGTCGCGGGTATCCCCCCAGTAGGTTCTACCTTGGCGGGCAGGTCAAAGGGTAGAGGCCAGACTAAATGGTAGTCACTGGTCCTCCAGGTTGGGGGTTGGGCGTGCGGCTAATCCCCATACCCTGTAAAAATATTTGATTACGGAAACTGAAAAGACGATTGACGAACTCATCTGGGGGTGGTGTCGTCGGGCGACATGTGAGCTACCCGAGGATAGCTTTCTAAGCTGGAATTCTGGTGTCACGAGTATGACGGATGTGGGGCAAAGCCGAGAGGATCCCCGCAGCCTGATTAAGTCACCTGGGGCCTCCCTCCTGACACCCAAAGTTACCCTGAGACTTGGGTGCTGGAATGTGCGAACACTTTATCAGATAGGAAAGACAGCTAATGTCACCTGGGAATTCAGAAAGTACAATCTGGACCTACTCGGTTTGAGCGAAGTACGATGGACTGGCTTTGGAGATCATGGTATAATGGCTCATATATATTATGATGGCTAAGCCAATGAAAACTCTCGAATTGCATTATCCAATGATCCAGTTTTTAATAATAGCTTATATACTTTGCGAGTCTCAGGTATTTGCGATTTTTCGTACTCAAGTTAGCCGTCAAAATGTTTTACACAAATTTATAGAGCTCCGTATGGAAACGCCATAGTTGTGTCCTGGAGAGGGACACAGTAATGGCGGCCGGAAATCAATGAAAACACCTGGAATTCACTTTTGCTATAAAAATCGATCCATTCGCCCTTTTAAACTAGCAGATATTCACATAAACACTTTTCACAATACCTCAACAGTTTAGACTGTTAAAAATCAATGAATGACCATTTTTTCAAGCATACGTGACATTCTGTTGGCCATCTTGATGTCATGTGGCGTGAAAACACCGAATTTCAAAATGCCCTACTATAAAAACGAAGGTTGCTATATCGAACTGTAAACCTTCAAAAGGAAAAGTATTTAGGATGCTCAATAACCAAAAAAAGCTGAAAACTCAGGGGCTCTGCGATTTTACGTTTTAAAATATTGATGACGTCACGTGAAAACAAAGAATATTCGAGTTGGTTTGTCAACTGTTGAAATTTATGAATAGCTTTGTAATGAGAGAAGACATTTGTGTGCATAATTACATGTTTCAACAGCAAGAAGGTTTATATCGAAATCACCCATGAATGTTTCCAGTGTTTCATCAAAATAGTGCAAGAATTGTTGTGGAGAGTTATGTTGTCTATACGCCACACCGCAGATGATGTCTGGCTGCCGAGAGAGATGAAATTCGATCCATAAAGCTTGGAAAGCCTCGTTGGAAGTTTTGTCAATAATCCTGTAATTCCAGCTGTCTTTGACATACATGCCAACACCTCCAGAAGCTAAAGGTGTCGGAACGTATTCAAATTTATAGCCAGGTATAGACGTGTCAAAGTTTACAGAATCAACTGTACTTATTTTAGTTTCAGAAACTCCAATTACAGAAAAACTATAATTCAGTTCGTCTAACAAATGCACCTGCAGGTTTTCAAGGTTTCGTCTTAGGCTTCTTACATTATTATGAAGCAGAGAGAAATTGCTTTCGTTGCGAGGTAGCTTAATTTTTAGGAGATTGAAGTTATGTGGCGAATAATAGTGGCTCTTAATGTTTTCATAAAACAACTAAGAATTGGGGTTATGCCATTTTGTATGTTTAGAGAGAATAAATCTAAATGACATAAACTTGAAAGTTTATCTAGATACTTCTTAGTAGACTGAAAGGGGCCACATAATAGAACTGAGTAGCGTAGCCAATCAGAGAACGGCATTCGTGATAGAACGCTAGTAGATTTATACTAATTAACAATTAGACTACGAGCCCGAGTTTTTTACGAGCAGATAGTCAACGAGGCGCAGCCGAGTTGACTATCGCTCGTAGAAAACGAGGGCAAGTAGTCTAATTGTTTTAGTATAAATTTACCGTAGTCTCATTGCATAAAAAGCAATGTCACGTAACGCGTAGAAAAGAACTGTTTTATTACGTTACATCAGGTTCAAACGTGCTGCGCGATGTGCGCTGATGCGTAACTGTTGACTATCAGCAGATAGAAAACAGTAATTTAGCCAATCAAATTCACGGATTCACAATAGACTACGATAAATTTATACTAACATATGATAGATAGTGAGTAGCGTAGAAGTGTACTCTTGTCGCCAAAATGAAGGCCGTTTCTTAGCGTTTTCTAAGTGCCTCTGAAGAGGATTTAGATAAAGTTTTGAACGACCCGTAGATTTATACTAAAACAATTAGATTATTCGCTCTCAAACTTGACAAGAAATTTTTTCGGAAACGTCAAATTTGTGTCGTAAGTTATTTAAGAAATAGAAATCGTGTACCGAGTTTCTATCGAATTGTAGAAGCACCAGTGGAAGTTTGGGAGAACGAAAAATGCTGTGTGAACACGAGCCGCAGGCGAGTGCTTCCGCAGCTTTTTCCGCGACGAAAGAAAGGAAAACAGCTTGTTAACTTTAATCATCAAAATGTAAATTCTCTTTTCTCGCGCCATCATTACGTCAACAGCTCGTGGTAGTTCTGTGTCCATCGAGTTATAGAAACACGATTTTTAACCAATCAGTGCGCGGATTTTCTTAGGACTGTTTTCCAAGAGACCTTATGAGGGCCTTAGTTTCAGAAAAAAACAAAGAATTTAGGTAAATTTGACGTTTTTTTTTAAAAAAATGTATATACCAAGTTTATACAACCAGTTGTTAAAAAAATCACCTCATTTGAACTATTTATTTATTCCAGCTGAAGTAGAGTTGATGGTATCCAGAAAAATCAACCCACATTTATTTATTTTCGAGTATTCTCTCATGTATTCTCCTGATGACACGTTATATTGGTTTAACTGGCAAATATTTAAACTGACTTTCGCTATATTCTTACCTGTGCACAAACATTTTCTTGCAGATATTAACGAATGCGCCAGTAATCCTTGTTTAAACGGAGGGGCGTGTACAGATCAGGTTAATGGATATGTTTGTAGCTGCCAAGCTGGCTACACAGGCATACACTGCCAAACTGGTAAGCACAAAACATGATTTACATCTCGTTATAATAGTTCGGAATTAATTGTCTTATATATATACCGATCAATTAAGACGCCCACAAGATAACTGTCTAGAGAATAGCCCACAGAAAAGGCGCGCGCTGATATAGTTTAAAATCGTGTTTCTAAATACATCCAACAATTAAATTATAAGCTGGAGATTTCTGACGAGGGCGCAGCCCGAGTTAACTATCACGCATGGACATCGAGAGCGAATAACTAGTGTTTTAATATAAGTCTACTAGTCGTTCAAAACTTTAGCTAAATCTTCCTCACAGACAAAATGAAAACGCAAAATGTGGCCGTCATTTTGTTAAAAAGCGCACACTGCTATGCTACTCACTCTCTACAACAGAATAGACGGTGATTAGCTTAGCCAATCAGAACAGCAGCCGTGACTGAACGCTTGTAGATTACTTCTCAAACTCATTAATTATTCATGCAGCTCTTACCCAACCAGAGCATCTTATTCTGGTCAGGTGGATAGGTTTAGAAACCCAATGAAAAACAAGTTGAAAACACGGCCGTGTTTGAAATTATTTCAAACACGGATGCAAATTTCCGTAATCTGCATATTGATAAAGAACCAAAAACACGTGGTGATAAACAACTTTATTTAATCACACATGTTACAAAAAAAATATAAAACCTAAATTATTTGCTGCTAACGTTGAATGTAACGGTACAGTTATTAAACTACCCAAAACAGAAAAGGCCATTCTTTCTCTAAATTTAAATTCTCGCTCAATGGTCCCGACCTATGTAATCAAACAGTTCGCCAATCGATCCCCATCGAACACCAATCGTTCGATTGCCGAACTCAATCAAACATAATCGAACTCACAATAAAATTTTGCCAATCGAACCCAATCGAACGTTCGATTACCGAACAGTCACAGTACCTTAACAGTCATCGAAATTGCCTTTTATTTGTTTTGTTTTGTTCGAAAATTGACATTCTTGCAGTATGATGTTCAGTTCCTGGTTATTCAATAAGAGCTGACAATGATTATATTCCACGTGTTTTACTCAGTTCGAGGCGTCAAGAGACAATTGCATTGGATTAGTTCGATTTTGTTCGATTATATTGGTTCGATCGGTTCGAAAATCGAACTCACAGCAAAATAGGTGTTCGATTTTGTTCGATTGCCGAACCCAATCGAACGATTGGAGTTCGATTGGTCTTTCGTTCGGTTTTGTTCGATTGGATAGGTCGGGAATGGTGGCGACCTCGTGTTTTGGTTCACTTTAAACCTTGCTGCACACTTCCGACCTAAAATGGCACGGACGTTAGAAATTTATCAGACTAAATTCGCTCAGCACTGACAAACAGCTAGGTAACCACGTGACATCAGTTGATGAATATTCCAAAAAATGTCACAGCTTAGCAATTAGGTGATAGGATCATGCACATTTCACGTCTCAAATATAATACTTCAGTTGAATCAACTTATTCAAATGGCAAGTTAAACTAATTTTCTTTTGTCGGAGAAGTAATTGCAAAAACTGGTGCTTCGTGTTTCATAGGGGTTTCAAACACGCGAAAACAATAAAAGCACTCGGCATGCGGCCTCGTGCTTTCATCAGTTTTCTCTTGTTTGAAACCCTGATGAAACACTCGCACTCGTTTTTGAAATATTACTTAAACCCGATAGAAAAATAAAACTAAAACGAGCGAGCTGTTGACGTAGTGATGGGGCAAGAAACATACACCTTATTCCAAAATGGCCACAATTTTAGTATTCTTTTGTTTACTTGCAAATTAGCCCTTGTTGCCTCGTTTCAGGGAAAATATTCTTTTGAATTTCTAGTTTAAGAACGAGGCAACAAGGGCTAATTTGCAAGAAAACAAAAGAATATTAAACTGGCGGCCATTTTGGAATAAGGTGTATTTTGGTGATCAAAAGTAAACATGTTGCTTTCTTTTTTCCATCACGGAATTTTCTAAAAATTAAAAACATGTTCCACGTGTTTTTTATCGAGTTTTACTTCACTGGCTCTTCAACGGGATATTCCTCAGGTTTATAGGGACAGTCCCACCAGATTAAGTGGTACTTGAAAATCTAGTGAACGTGTTGGTATAAATCTAAAATGCACCGTACTAGTCACAAAAGTTGTTTACAACTGTTGTGGCTACGGAGAGTAGGAAAGAAGTCAGGTTTAAAATTGGATAACGTCGGGCCTGCATTTTTAAGTTTGGCAATGTTACTTGGAGGAAAATCACTAAAAATCATTGATCTCTTAGAGATTGAATTCATACCTATTTGTCTTTTAAAGGTTATTTTGTTGATCAGTGGGTGCACCTTTGTGATTCTAGCATATTTTTTGCAGAAAAACCTCTCGTGATACTGCTCCTTTAACTTTGGCATACTCAGACACGTGACGCGTTTAGAACAATCGCGCGCAAGTGAAAATACTTGACGGGTTATAATTTTGCGTGTTTTGTTTATGGTAGATATTTGCTCTGTAGCGCCTCACAATCGCCAGGACTGTGGATGGGGAGGTATCGGTCGACAAGCCTGTGAAAACAAAGGATGTTGCTTTGACTCAAGCATTCCTGGCGTTATTTGGTGTTTTTATGGAAACACTTAAGGCTTGCATCCTCCTTTTATCAAGTAGCAACACAAGATCACAGGCAACCCGCTACATCAACACAGCGATATGATCCGGGAGAGATTCACAAGGACAGCTTCTTTGCTTAGAACAATGATAGAAAACAAGAGATTGCGATCAAACATATGACAGCCTAACGGCAGAGACCTTTTTCAGACTGGTCTACTGGCACATTTTCGCATTTAACAATTTCTCTTATTTTTATTTGCATTGCTTTTTTCTTTGCAAGAGCACCATGCACAGGACAGTATTACTTTGCACCATATTAACCTGATCACGAAGTAATCCTATAGTATGTAAAGATTAATTAGCTCATGTCAATCATCATTCCTTGGAAATATCACAAGAGCACTTTGATTTACCTCAGATTTGTAAAATGATAGATATAAGAGAGAATCTAACATGAATGCCGTAATATGAGAAATATCGATACCTACCGTCGTTTTAAAACGTGTACTCAAGGAGCTTGACCTTGTAGATTTGTAGTTCCTTATTTCGTATTTAACTTAGTTTTCTTAGTATAGAAGTAACATAGTTTTATAACTTGCAGTTTGCATATACTGTTTAACAAATAGATTCCATGTTGCCGTGCGTCTGTTCAGTAATAGATCACAGATGACGTCAAAATGTGGTAAGAACAAAAAAGTGGCACACGAGGCGTAGCCGAGTGTGTCACTGATGTTCTTACCACATTTTGACGTCTTCTGTGATCTATTACTGAATCAGGCGCACGGCAGCATGGAATCTATTTGTTTTATATAATAACAAAAAGCCTTTTTTGTTTCAAAATAATTCAACATAACGCGAAAGCCGGCCTTTTGCCCCGCCTTTGCCCCGCCTTTGCGCGAAAAAAAAGATATTTGACGTGATCTATACATTCAAAATGAAGCAGTTTCATTGGTTGCTATGCGTAGCAAAGAATTGTGATTGGTCGAGAAAAATCACGCCACTGTCAAGCCTGACTCGAGCGTCGCTTCTCGTGGAATGAAAACTTACAGCGAAAGCAGAATTGAACTGCGAAATCTACAAATCTTGAAGAAAATGCTGGAAAAATCAAGTCGGTTTTTGTCATCGGAGTAGCCCTGTGAGCCGAAAAGCTTGGAAGTTGCCTTGAAAATTACAGGAGTTGAAAGAATACCCTCGGAAAACTTGCGGTTGCGGTCGACCTAGAGGCCATTTGAATCGATTTTTGAATGAAAGGAGCGAAAATGACGGTGGAGATTTTTGTCTTCTGTGGTTGGTGATTCTCAAATCAGCTTGATATAGTGTCGGAGACACATTTTAGCTGCGATACTGTTGACCGTGAGCTCTGGTTAGCTATACTTAGCTCGCTGCTGTGCCCTGAAACGGACGGGAACATTCGCATCGGAAAGCAAGGTTATGTATTTTATTTTAACGATGTTAAGAAGTGATGTTTTGATGTTTTATTCCTGACATTAATCAGTGTGTCAACAGTTGTTTTGACACTGGGAAAAGTTGACTTTTTTAAATAAATTAATCTCAGAAACATTTGTTGGGTTTGTTAAATTCGAGATAAAGCAATGGTTCTTGGCTTACCAAGACCAAGTTTATGCGTGGTTTAGTCTCGCTGGACTGCCGACTGAGGCTGCTAGAAAATTATTTCTGTATCATTTCTGAAAGAAACGGCTTTATCTTTCGTTTTCTGGCTTCTCGAACCTGTTCAATGCCTCGGCAAGAATTTTTTTCTACCTTATCTTTTGCCCAGTCACGTAAAATATCATCCTAATTCTCAAAACTTGCCGCCATTTTAAAACGGCAGAGGGCAAAACTTTGTAATGATGACGTCAATCGTGCATCTGTCCTCTAATAGATCATAGGCGAGAACCAATCAAAATGCTAGAATAACCTGGGTTATTATATAAATCGTTTTAAACACTTTTACATTGTTGTAAGCTTATAGACCCCTACTTATAATTTTATCTTATAGGTAGTTTTTTTAGTATATAAGTTTCAATAGTTTAATAATTGTTACAGTTTTTCCACATGCTATATATTTTAGAACATTTTTATATAGTTTCATTCTTTTTCTTTCCGTTACTGACCTGTAAACTAGCTTTATAGCTAAGGGTTAGTCACGTTAATTAAGTCTGTATGTCTGTCTGCATGTATGTATGTATGTAAAAATTTTAATAATAATGCTAATTAATAATAATAATGATGATGATGATCAAAAATGTTTTAAAAAAATATAGTAAAACACATCTTTATTAAAAATACTTTTCATAAATAATAATTTACAATGATGATACTATCATAATACAAAACCTTCGTTTTAAAAAAGGAATGACGGTGATAAAATAATAACATATAATAATAATTCTAATAATAATAATAATAATAATGAAATAATAGTAATAATAGTAATTGTAATAATAAGTAAATAAACTAAATACTTGATGGACGATTTATGTTTATCATCTTGTGGCAAACATGGAAAATAAGAAGTTCTTTTTAATCTCAAAGATAAAACTATACTTTGGTGTCGATTACATTCCACCTCTATTCCACTTGTCGAGAAACCAATGGCGTGAATGTAGCTTGCTCTACTTCTAACACATAGCTAGCGTACTGCGTCGGGTTGTTCAAATCTCGATTAAGCTAACCTAGCTAACCTAACTAAGTAGCTAACCTAGGATTCTATCTCGTTATCACAGCCCCAGGGATCCCATGAGATTGCCAAGCGCATGCGCATACTCAGTGCCTTTAGCGCGCGAAATCAGTTCAGCCACGGTTTTGTTTACAGCGAGAATTTTGTCTTTATTTCGAATTATTTCGGGTCCCTACTTTATACGTCGCCGCTAACATGACATTGAAGATGAGCCACTTGACCCAAGACGCTTCAGATCCCTTAGAGACCATTTCAGGCCCTTCAAGCAAAGGACAAGAGAACGATCCGAATGTGAACATGGCGGGAATTCTCCCCGGAATTCTCCAAGGTCTTCAAACTTCACTCGCACAACTCGCTAAAAGCTCGGAGCTTTAAACGGAAACTCTTCAGAACTTGAGAGAAGACCTAATACTCCGCTCGGATGACGAAGAAATCGACGACATATTGGACGGTAACAATCTTACTGGTGGAAATACTCTGGATGTAGAGTCCGCCGTAAACGACGTGCTTGGCACGAACAGCGCCAACAACAATGAGAAAACAAGTCCTACGAAAAACCCTGACCGAGGGTAGCAAGCATCGCCAATAGACAGCCTGACCCAGGCATTTACTTCTATCAAG
Organism: Catalaphyllia jardinei; assembly: GCA_022496165.2. Taxonomy (NCBI): domain Eukaryota; kingdom Metazoa; phylum Cnidaria; class Anthozoa; order Scleractinia; family Caryophylliidae; genus Catalaphyllia; species Catalaphyllia jardinei. The sequence goes on along the minus strand of JAEMPF020000553.1, from coordinate 14,097 downwards.
AAGACCTCACCAGCTATAGCAGGCAAGATTGCCGAGCTGGTGGATAACATGCTTGTGGGGGGCTTGTCGACCGAAAAGGTCAAAGAGCGAGCCGAAAAACATTCATTTGGGACTTGCTGTCCCGAAAAACTCGCTCAGTGGATTTAGCTTTCTAGCGAGTTCAAGAACCCTTATTGTAGGG
>JAEMPF020000553.1:3916-8916 GCA_022496165.2 Catalaphyllia jardinei | reverse complement strand
TCTGTTCATGACATTCTGCAAACTGCTGGATGGTCGTCCTCTAGATGTTTTGATTTAATTGATAATAAACCAGTGGAGTAGTCTAATTTTGCATCAGCCATACTCAACAGTGACTAAACCATAGACAAGGGCAATTTTTCGAGCCTTGATATTACTCGTAGCTCTATTGCAGCATTGCCTGTCTAGAAAATAGCTGGACATTACATGGGCGTAGCCAGGATTTTTCAAACCCCGGGGGGGCCCCCCCCCACACTGAGTCATACAGAGGGTACTCACCGGATTGTCACCTAAATATTGTAGGTTGTTTGCTTACAAAAAGGCTTACAAAGGGGGAGTCATGGGCACCCCAGGACCCCCCGGCTACGCCCTTGCATTATGTCTTTAATTTCTCTTACAGGTGGAGTATGCTACTGTTACGTTACTAGTTTGTTGTATTCTACTAATAAATGTAGGTTTGTTGCTGATCTTGTACACAATTGGGGTTTTTCCCTCATGTGACTGTCATTGCTTTGAAATCTCATGGGATCCCTGGGGCAGTGATGACGAGATAGAATAGAGAAATGAAACGAGACATACCTGTAAGTTGAAGTTTGATTAGAATTCTATCGAGTCATCAAACTGCTCCAAGGGATCACATGCCCACCCATTGTTCCCCACCCTTTATCTTACTATTTTACTTGGGGTGGTGTCTTCACAATACTGTGTTTCTTCCTTTTCTGAGACACTGATTATGCGCATGCGCTTGGCAATCTCATGTGATCCCTTGGAGCAGTTTGATGACTCGATAGAATCCCAATCAAACTTCAACTTACAGGTAAGTCTCGTTTAATTTTCTCAATTAGCGAGAATTTTGATCTCAACTTTGTAACGTTTTGGTGAGGTCTTCTGTTTATATCGTTTGTCCTTTAGTAATCTCAAACTACACCAAACATTAGAGGTGAGAAAACATTTTTAAATCAGAAAACATAATGCTCAGTTAACATTTAAATGTGGGTTAGTGTTCACCGGCTTTCGAACAGCCCAGCCCTGCGGGTGCTTCTTCTCTGTTTCGTGCTGCCTGAATATTTGGTCTGGATCCAAACCTCTATAGCAGCCTACATTCGGATGGCAAACTCTGACATAAAAGAAGCCTCTCCCAGAATTCACTAAGGGCCTCTTTACACGAGCCCAAACTGATTTTTAGCCCGAGTTGTATCACCGCAGAGAGTGCTAAAAAAACACTTATATCCATAATTGCTTATATCCAGCAATTATATCCAGCCGCACATCAGGGGCAGTGTTGGCACCCCTATTAAACTCTTTTCCTGTGATGTTATGATGATGATGACGACGACGACGACGGCGGCGGCGGCGGCGGCGACGACGATGATGATGATGACGATAGCAACATTAATAATTGAAAATATTTTTTCAGGATATCTACTTCAGTTAATATCGATATGGCCCCTGTATAAAGATAAAAAGATGAAACAAATACTTCACCCTCTTTCAGTGTTACATGCGTAGGCGACATCTTCGTTCATCGTTCGATATGCTATTTAAACTGCTGAAACACCATTTAATTGTGAAACAGGCAATTTTTCGGATTATTAGAATGAATAATAACTAAAATAAAAACCCCTTGGTCTACAATTTCAAAATTAAAACAGGGAACAGTGGCCGGGGTAGTGATCAGCACAGTGCAATACTGCAAATAATTATTTATAAATTCTGGGTCGCAAGATCTGACTTGTACGTCACAGGACCCTAGAAAAAGAAAAGAAATTCTACACAGATGTACTGGCGATCAGGCGTGTTTGTAAAACAAGCCCTGGAAATTAGCCCTAGTTAGTTCTCCCGCGGTGTCTAATTAACTGCTCGGCAGAATGATTACTCCTGTCAGTCATAATAAGAATCAACAATTAAATTTCCCTGTGATCGATACATATTCAAATAGGTTTCTTTTTTCCCCCGTCCTTGTCGTAAGGTTAAAGTTGCTGCCAAAATAAAACAAGTATGATGCACGACGGCCGGTGAACAAACATCTTTTTATTAGGAGGCATCGGATTAACAGACGTAACACACTTGATGGTAAAAATACCTCTCTAATAAGGAAGCTAAAATCTTTTAGTTTCATTTGTTGTCATAGTGTAGCGGGCAGCTGCTTTACTTTTTAGGTAAGGGGCATTGTATCTTTTACCTCGGTTGTGTTTGTGCCGCTTAAAGAGTAAGAACTCACAGCGTTTGATTATTGAAACTGCTGCGATTCAAACTTCCCTCGTCTCTTTGCCTTAGTTACTTGGGTATTAGAGCATCGATGTTTTAACTTACGTTTTTGTGACAGTGCCTGTAACTTAAGTGTCACGAAGACGTTTTGCTGACAGTTTTAAAACCGCAATCTTAATTCAAGATTAGCTTCGATCATAATCCGGACTTTTCCGTTGCAGATGGAACACGGCAAACTAACGCTGTCCTTAGTGATTCCTTTAATTTTTGTAACATCTATTTGCACCTCAACCAGCGCTCAAAAAAGTTTCAGACGAGATGGTAAACACGATGCAGTAAATTTCGCTCATTTTGTTAACAATCCTTCGCAGCGTTTAAGTGGCGCTCTTCTGGTTAGCCTCATGGTCTTTAGCCCCACAGAATGTGCTTATCAATGCATTAATAATGAAAATTGCTACCCATTTAATTTTGCTGCAACTTCACTTGACGGAAGATAATCTTGTGAGCTGCTGAATACAGACAAGTTTTTCAACTCGGATGGTCTAGTTTGCCATACTGGCTTCGACCATTATAGTATTAAGGTAAGTGCTAAACGTATTTGTTCTTTCACAATGAGACAGCATCCGCCAATGTAAATTTGTTTTGGTAACTATTTATATTCGTTCTGATTGTAGAAGAGTAAAAGTTTTGAGGGAAATTTAAAGTCACTCATCGATAACTTGATTAATTAAATCAAAGATTCTACTTGGCAGTCTCACCAAGATCCAGTGAACGTGTTGGTATACATCTAAAATGCACCGTACTAGTCACAAAAGTTGTTTACAACTGTTGTAGCTTCGGATGAGTAGGAAAGAAGTGGTCTAAAATTTGGTAACATCGTCCCGACAATATCAAGTTTGACAATGTTACTTGGAGATTGAATTTATGCCTATTTGTCGTTTGAAGGCTATTTTGTTGATCAGTGAGTGCACTTTTATGATTCTAGCAAAGTCAGCACAAAAACTGAGACCTCTCGTGATTAAAAGTCTTTAAAACAAGCAAAATTGAGTTGGCCATTGCTATGGCTTTGCCTGGATTTAACGATCTCGGACGTTTGATGACCCCTAATCAATGGAAGAAGTTAAAAAAATTCAAAATTTCTGTCCACGGGACATCCAATCCTGCTATCTTGCGGTTGCAAGGCACGTGACTGTGGTCGCTAAATGCGAACCAGTTGACTAAGGTCACCTAATAGGTCCACTTATACAATATTTGGCAGAGAACATTTTACTTTAAAGATCAAATTGAAATATTTTTGGTTTCACAGACACTGTGGCCTTATTCGCTAACGAATACCGATTTGTTCGGATTTAGGGTGTTCTTCCGCGGGCATTGTCTCTCCAAATCGTACAAGTCTCAGAAAAATTCAATGTTGGCATATTTTCGTGCGAACGTCCTCAGGGTGGTCTTAAACCCTCTGACATAAATTTTTCTTAAAAAAAAACATAATTTCAAAACAAAGATTCAACATCTCTGATAAGTTGCAAGACGATTTTGCTCTAATTACACCTTGATTTACGTTTACGTTTAAATTAAGAAACCTGCACACACTGGTAGCTATATTTCAACATAGCAACACTCATAGCAACGGTTGTTTAAAATCTAAATGTACTTAAAAAATGGATTCAATTCAGTGGATAGATAGAGAAATACATTAAGGTATCTAGAATGTCCTACTGTGTACGAATTGGATAAAGAGAATTTGATCATAGGAGCACTTAAAGGCTATTGTGAAGTGCTTTTGTTGATGGTTTTATCGGCAATGGTTAAAACGTAGCTTCTTTCTAAAAAAACCATATCCTATTCAAGTTTAAAGTTAAAAACCATTGCCTATTTGATATCAACATGGCCAAAATCGATACCCTATTTATGAACGAAACGGCTAAAAATCCATACCCTTGGGGGCCCGCACTTTCCTATATAGCCCATATATATACCCCCGGAGTACCACCGTAGGGGAATTGTGAGGTTGGATACTCCAGCAAGAATGATCTTCCTCACTTTTTGTGTGGCTTACACGAAGTGTAATGCCACATTATGGCGTCATCTGATTTATTTATTTGTTTGTCCACGAGAGTCGAGCGCCTGTCACGTGGTCTAGTGCCTTACCCATTTTGCTTGTGAGCGTGGCCTCTAGTAGTTTTTTCAGGTGATCGTTTCGCGAGTAAGTTCTCCTCCCAGATACCAACACACCCAGACCCGGGTTGTGTTATAAGTGCAGCTCGTGGAAGATCTTTTACGTTCTCAAAAGACAGTATTATCCTCGCAGTAAAGCCCTGATTTTTTTCACGCTTCTTCTTTCCAATTGCTTAAATTGGAAAATTTACTGCGAGAATCATACTTCACTTGCATCTATAACCGCAGTTCAAATATGAATTATTTCATATACACTTTACATCATTTCACTCCTTACGGGAGATATGAACTCACTAAATTGACCTTGCTCCCAATGTGTGGTTTCATAGCTCAGTTGGTAGAGCATCGCACCGGTATCGCGGAGGTCATGGGTTCGAATCCCGTTGAAGCCCTGATTTTTTTTCACGCTTCTTCTTTCCAGTTGCTTAAATTGGAAAATTTACTGCGAGGATCATACTTCACTTGCATCTATAACCGCAGTTCAAATATGAATTATTTCATATACACTTTACATCAAAGGATATCTTGTCACGTTTTAAGGATCATTTTTGAAGTGTAATGCTTATGATGTTCCATTTAAATGTATTTTACGCGCCCGTACTGAAACAAGTTGTTGGACA
>JAEMPF020021174.1:0-7500 GCA_022496165.2 Catalaphyllia jardinei | reverse complement strand
GGTTCACTCTTACGCATCTTATAAAATAAACAAGTTCCTCGTGAGCCCGAACGAACCTTTAAATAACATCATACTATTGAATATAATACTACTCAGCCTCAAAATCCACGGCAAAAGTATCCAACGCTACCTCTGTGATCGAGAGCGCATGGACAGAAAGTCCAAAGTCTACATGGCCTGCTCACGTGCTCACATGTTCGTCACATGTATTATCACATGTCTCAGTTACGGTACCATTTTACTGGCCGTGACCATAGTTAATAACTATGCCGTGATATAGTTAGTAACTATGTCGTGACGTGCCCCTGCAAAAATTAAGCGGGGTTGCCATTTTCGGGCCCTTACAGGAATGTGAGTTTTCCAGACAATAACCTTACACAGGACAACCAACTCTGCAGAGTCACAGGCCAAAATTAGGATTGCGTTCCACTTCGTCGAACACAATAATACAAACATGAAGAAGTTCGCGTGGAAGATGTTTCTTGAAGCTATTTTTTTCGCATTCGAGGAAACTTTTTTCAAAGTTTCCGTACAAAATTTTTGTCATTGCTTTACATGATATCATAAGCCTACAAAATTTCTCATTGTCTCACAGAATTACGATGTGTTATTTGCACCGGTGTTACACTTTTTGCACTGGTGTTACACTTGAATTGCACTGCTCTCAGCCAATCAGAATCGAGTAATTTTTTCATGTGTGTTATTAGTCCTAAAATCTGAGTCTCACGATCAAATCGTGTGAGTTGGAAGATCTACTCTTTCTCGATCTATTCTTTCTCTTTGCAACATGGAAGTAATTGAAAAAGGAACATCCGTTTTCATTTTAACTTGCAATTTTATTGTTGGTTCTGTTTCTCTACCTTGGTAATGACGTCTTGAGAAAATTAGTCTATAGACAATTTTTTTAGAGGATACCTTTCGTTTGAAAGAAGGTTTGTGTGCCGTAAAAAAGTGGCTTACTGCACGAGCAAATATTTAAGAGGGCTATTGTATAACCTATGCGAGGACTTCTTTTTTGCCATCCTTTGCAAGGAAGTTAAAGTGTAAGTTGTTAGCAAAGCGTCACCAATGGGCCATGACAATTTGGCCATATAGACGTAACCTGCGATCGCAGGTTAATATCAAATTAAATTTGATGCCTGGTCTCGACATGTTGACAAATGTATTACAATTGTATCCGGAAAGCAGAATGATAGAATTTTTAAAGATTGAAACCTCAATCAGAACACACGATATTTACCATGGAAAGATGAACATAGCTGATTCCTTTAATCATATTACTGGGTAAACTTATGAAAGATTATACAGGTTGGGATTTCAAAATGTGGGCGTTGGCCGTATCAACAAAGCGGCCGTGTTAACAGGGTTTTCTTAGAAGAAAATATATGAGCGTTTTTCTGGAACAGGAAAAAGTGGCCGTAATACCAAAGCGGCTGTAATGGCGAAGTGATCCCAAGGCGCGGTTGCGTTGTAACAGGAATGATCTTTACCCCAACAGAGTCCACCAATGCCGAGGAAGAACCTTGCCAAGATGGCTGCAGCTCTTTACGCCTGCGAAGAACTTCACAAGATTGGGGAACTGGACGATAACTTACTACCTGTGTGCTCATTATCAGACGAAAGTGAATCGGAGGAGGAAGAATTTGAATCTGGAGGGAAAAAGAAAGCAGGAACGAAAAAAAGACGGCGACGCTACGGGAGAAAGGTGAGGTGTTGAGTTTCATGATCAGGCATCATTTCCGACTGCGTCAAGATTTTATAGTCTTGTTTTACGGTTTTAGTGCTCCTTTGGTCTGGTGCTACCGTTCGTTGATAGAATGTGAAGTCAAAATTTCCAAAGTATTTGCTTTCTTCACTATCTTCGATTATCTGACGAACTCACAAAATGACCAGCTCCCAGTTGGCTTGATAGCTCAGTTGGTAGAACACTGCACCGGTATCGCAGAGGTCGTGGGTTCGAATCCCGCCCTGTTAATTTCCCAACTGACCATTAAAGTTTTGTATATATCTGCGATGATCAATCGTTTCTTATTATCTTTCTTCGCAGTTGAAATATATGATCTTTCATAAATTCACTCGTATAGAAGTATTTGTCAGTTCAGTTTCCGAAGATTTTCGACCGTTTTCCAAGGATTTTCCGAAGGCTGTTTAAACACCATCTTTTCTTTTGAAGTGGACTGAGAGAAATGCATTGGCCTGAGTGTTTGGTTTTCTAGAACAGAAAAATATTTCTTATATGTTTTTTTTTTGTACGGAGAAATAAAAATAGATTAGAAACATTTCGGACAGGCTTTCTAAGATTCACTTTCCTAAAAATGCTAAGAAACTTTACCCCTTCCTTCCCCCCCTATACTCCCATTTGACATTTTGTTCCTACCCAGATCCCTGAGGTATTCATCGGCAGCTTGCCACAGAAGGGTCAGCCCCATTTCCTCACGGTCATCACCATACGCATCACCAATCTCACCAGGCCCCAGGAGCTAGTTTTTAGCAAAGCAATGTTTCGGGATCACACTTGTAGGTTCGGCCTGCTGACAAATAAACGTCTTCCAACGGTTAGTATTGGACTGCCTTCTTGTTTTAACTGTTGTAGTTTAATAGGACAATTGAACAATTTGTAGAGGCGCGGTGGCCTCATGGTTAGTGCGGTCTACTCTGGATCAAGCGGTCCGGGCTCTAAACTTGGCCGGGGACATCGCGTTGTGTTCTTGGGCAAGACGTAGTGCCTCCCTCCACTAGGCCTTTGTAGATTATGCTAGTGAAAGTAGCATATTATGCTAGTAGCATTGCTTTTTTTGGCGAAATTAGGCTAAAATTATGCTCTTTTTTCCAAAATAGCCTTTTTTTTAAATTACGCTCTTTGAAAAAATTGCAAATAATCAGGCATGGCCCAACACGTGACTTCCGGTTCCGTTGCACCCCAGACCCGGGCTCAGGCCGTTTCAGACGCCGCTCAGAGATTCACAGTGAACTACAAATGCTACTACTTGAACTAAAACTTAAAACATCGAATAACGTCACCAAGTGCTTGGGTGTAGAGATGAACAATGATCAAATTGTAGCATCAAAAATGATCCGATAATTATCAAAATATAGGAATTATGTAGCATTGCTACTTGGCAGAAATTATGGCAGTTTGCTCAAACTATGCCAAAAATTATGCTCTCTCCACCCAGGTGTATAAATGGGTACCGGTGAATTTAATGCTGGGGGTAACCCTGCGGTGGACTAGCATCCCATCCAGATGAGAGTAGAAATACTCTTAGTCGCTTCATGCTACAGAAGAAAACGGGATAAGCTCCAGCCTGATGGGCCACTTGGCTCGTATGCAGACTTGACCTTTTACTTGAGCGAGTCACTTCTCTTTCTTGTCATGTGCCACTGAGGACTATGTGACGGCTAACCCCTCCGGTCTGCAGATAGCAAAACGGGGAACCCAGAGAAAAGCCTTAGGAGCCAGAAAAAGAGCCGAAAACACGCCTATGACTCGGAGTGTAGGATGAGTGCTGTCACTATTGCGTTCCAGTGAAACATTCACTTTTCATAAAAAATGTTCTTTATTTGAATCTGCAGTTGCGATCATTCAAAGTCTATCCCGATTATGGAGAAGTCACGGTATCCCTGAGCTGCGCAGAATCTCCAACATCATTAGCCAAGAACGAGATAGACTTTGACACTGTGCGCAAGTTTCATTGCCACCTCTTCACCCATGTTCTACGCGTACCTGTCCAAATAAAACCCGAAAGCGCGGATGGCTATTTCATAGTGCTGGTAAAGAGAGAAGACGGACGAAGAATTGCCTTTGATCGCATGAGAGACGAGCTTCTCTTTGAGCCTTCTCTCGCGCGACTAAGCAAGCGGCTTCGGAGAGATGCCGCTATTGAAGAGGACATGTTAGTTACAAAGAATTATGGCGATGATCGGCAAAGATATGCTGTTTTAAGGGTACGGCATGACCTTAATCCATTGTCACCCTTCCCAGACAAGTCCAAAGGCACAACTTATGAGCAGTACTTCTGGCACACGTATGGAGCACGCGTCATGAACATGAAACAGCCTCTCTTCGAAGTGAGACAGATTTCCGGGCGAGTGAATTTCTTGGTGGACAGAAAACCGACAGGCAAAAGCAAACGTGATGTTATTACCCTTATTCCAGAACTGTGTAACGTGTTACCAGTACGTTCCAACCTTCTCTGCGCGTCTCAGATTCTGCCTTCAATTCTTCAGCGAGTTAGCTCGCTCCTACTCGTTGCTGATGTCAAAGCTATGGTTGCTGGTGAGCGGGACGACAAAGATGAATCAAAACTTCCTTCTATTGGTGCTGTTGGTGCTGACCCACACAGTGGACAAGAAGACAAACTCATGGAAGTTGAAGATGACGACACAGACGAAGAGTTCCCGGGACTTTATTCCGATCTCCAGTCGATGTTTCGTGGAAGCGGTGAGTCTGGTGATCACCCCGACTCTGCCCTCATTCTTCAAGCTCTGACCACCACCCACAGTGGAGACTCGTTTAACCTTGAGAGGCTTGAGATGCTCGGAGACGCATTTTTAAAGCTTGCCGTGTCGCTTCATCTCTTTTGCACCTACAAAGACAAAGACGAAGGTAAACTGACACATCGAAAGAAAAACCAGATCAGTAATTTGGCCCTGTTTCGTGCGGCGGCCAAGAAATCCTTAGCTGAGTATCTTCAAAGCACGCAGCTTGCCCGTGATGTGTGGTGCCCCACGGGATGTCAGGTCGGCTCAATTCCACAGGAGAGTGACACCGCCACAGCAGATACAGCAATGGAGGTCGACTATGAAACAACAGGGGCTGGAGACGTGGAGATGAGAGTTGATGACGTGGAGGAGCGGGACGCTGGTGACAGGATGCTGAGGTCGAGAACCGGTAAGGAAGCTTCCCGTGCTTCAGACAACAAGCAACTGAACCCTGGTGATAAAGGAGAGGAGAGGAAGTTGAGTGCTACTGAGCGTGCTCGCCAGAAGTGCAACACCCAGACCATAGCAGACAAGTCGGTAGCGGACAGCGTTGAAGCTCTCATTGGAGCATATCTGATATCTTGTGGCTATCTCGGTGCGCTTAAATTCATGAGCTTTCTCGGTCTTAAAGTTCTACCTGAAGGTGACGCCGATGACGATTCTGATCCGTTTGCGGAGAATACCAGCTCGGGTTGTTACGCCAGATTTTGGCCTGAACAGACAAATGCACCAAGACAACAGGATAAAGGAGACCTGATGTCTAGAATGATCTCCGGCCTGGAAAATTTTGAAAACGAGTCCATTAAGTACACTTTCCACTCAAAACTACATTTGCTAGAGGCCCTGACCCACGCTTCTTATCACGCAAATCGGGTCACGACATCTTATCAGAGACTCGAGTTCCTTGGGGACGCACTATTGGACTTCCTGATCACGCAACACTTGTATTTCCGTCACGTTAAATTGACACCCGGCCAGCTGACGGACATTCGACAAGCCTTGGTGAATAACAACATCTTTGCAGCCATTGCTGTTAAGAATGAATACCACAAGTATCTCAAGCAGATGTCTCCGCAGTGGTTCAAAACTGTGGAGAATTTTATAACCAGACTGGACGACGAGGCGGAAGAGAGAAAACAACAACATGGTCACTCTCAAACGGTAGGAAAAAGTCAAAGGAACTCAGTCTTTGAGTTAGTTTGTCCAAAATTACCTTCAAATTGAAGAAAACCTGAAAATAGCAGTTTACTAAGGGAGAAAAACACCAAAGAAATAATAATAAACCATAAAGGAACAAGGATGGTTAAAGATTGCGAAAATTGACATGGATTACAAACGATGAACTTGAAAAGTTTAGGCGCGACTGTTCAAGATACACAAACCCTTGAGGCATCTCCTTTGATACTCCCTTCCACGGTTAACTTTTTTCATTTGTATTGCAATGAAATCCAGCGGGAAAACTGCAAACTTGCCCAAAATTACGTCTCGTATATTTTGGATTATATTGTAATTCAAATGAGAAATGCTAACCGTGAACCATTGTGTTACTTTCGATTGTCGTTCCCTTTGTAGTTGTTAGTTTGAGGAAAGTGTTGCGTGAAGATCCAAGCGATAGCCAGCGAGTAGCCTTTTTATATCTAACCCCCCCCCCCCCCCATAACAATCGGGGTGGACTCCGTGTGCACAGGCTACTAGCGAAAAGACCGTTGTCATTGTCACTTGCGTGATTTTGCGGAAATTTCCTTAATTGCGTGACTGACACGCCCCATTTTGAGTATTTACGATGATGAATGGCTAAGTTTTCTCGGTATCTCTTACTGGTAAGGACGCTTCCTCCCACCTCCAAAATTTCAAGAAGTACCTCCCCCACCTGAAGTACCATCTTCTTCGACCCTTGTACTTCGTATTAACTGTACGTCCCTACTGTTTACCACACAGGTTACTACAGACCCGTTTATATTCGTTTCACAAGAAGACGAGGAGGGAATCGAGGCGCCCAAAGTCCTTGGCGACATCTTTGAATCCGTGGCTGGTGCGGTGTTTTTGGACAGCGGTATGGATTTGACCAAGATCTGGGGCGTGTACTACCGCATGATGAAACCTTACATCGGTAAGTCCGCAAGGGAACATGGGTCATGAACACGTGGCCAGATTGCAGTTGGGAACTTGAGCAAATCACGACGACTACGGCAACGAGAAATTTTCCAAACAATGTCTGTAAATTTAAATCTCATTAATTTCCAAATTTGCAGCCTTCAGACCAAAGTCACTTAAACTTCTTAGAATAGTACACTACTTTATTTGTTTTCGAGGGTCTCTTCTGAGGTTTTAAAACGCATGTGGCGAGGGCGTGAGAGTATTTGTGAGCTTTGGCGCTCGTAAATTCGCCCGCAGGCTTAAATAAAAAAGCAATAGCCCACAAGTTTCCTATGAGTTATAGGCTGATAAACCACTGCGGCTCGTGGTTTACAAATTCCTCTCGTGTTCTACCAACATCCCAAGTGGTTTATCAGCCTATAACCCATAGAAAACTTGTGGTCTATTGCTTTTATATAATAATTCAGACGACGCGCGATTTTTCCGTGGGTTTACCGGCACAATAACCCACAGCTGATTGACCAATCAGAGCGCGCGCATTGATTTGGTTATTATATAACTTGAAATGAACTAATTCTAATGTGATATTGTTTTTCAGATCACTATTCAGTGAACATACCGCTCAATCCCATCAGGCGTGTTTATGAGGAAGATGAAAATGCTGATTTTGGGTGCGTGTGCGCAGGAATTATTATTATTTTTTGGTAATTGCCGACCCCTCCCCGCTCAAAGAAATAATATAGGTCCGTCCCTTTATCTTTGACAACTGTGACATCTTTTTTAGAAGATTTCGATGGCTTTCTTTTCAAATGACCAATCAAGATACAAGAACTATGAAAGGCGAAGTTGTCAGACTCCACATTTGCGTTCTGACCATCTCTGCCTCCCACTGACATCTCTGCCTCCCACTGACATCTCTGC
>JAEMPF020021173.1:0-11963 GCA_022496165.2 Catalaphyllia jardinei | reverse complement strand
ATCTATAACCGCAGTTCAAATATGAATTATTTCATATACACTTTACAAACGGCAAAATCTTTTTACGCGTTTTTTGTTTATTTTGTAGAGCCGACATTCTTTCGCTAAATATAATTTCTGAGAGTGTATTTTCTATGAGGTTATCTGGATAACCTCTGTCGCGTAATCTGCGTTTGAACTGTGTAATGTTTTCTTCAAACGTAGCTTTTGAAGAGTTGGTTCTCAGAAGTCTTAAGGCTTCGCCTTTCATAAAGCCTTTCCTGACGCCTGGAGGGTGGCAGGAGGTGAAATGTGTATATTGGAAAGTTTCTGTTGGTTTGAAGTGCGTTCGCACGTCGAGAATGGATTCTTTCTTAAATCTTTCGCCCTTATATATGCATGTATCTAGGAAAGTTATTTCACTATCTGAAATTTCAGCCGTGAATTTTATGGTCGGATGATAGTTATTTGCTAGCTCTATAAATGAGTTTATTCCCTCTTTGTTTATGTTCCATAGAGAAAAGACATCATCGATATATCTTTTCCAAGTGAGCGGCTTGAAGTGGCTCCGTTTTATGATTTCTGTTTCTACCGCGGCCATGAAAATGTTGGCAAAAGAGACTGCCATTTTTGTTCGAATTGCGGTACCATGTGTTTGGAGATAGTTTTTGCCATTAAAATGGAAAGAGTTTTCTTTTAAGATAAGCCTAAGCATATCTCTGAGGTAGAGGATAGGTATGGGAGGTTTGTTTAGGTGGAATGTCTCGTATGTTTTACATACAATGTTGATTCCTTCCTCCTGTGGGATGTTAGTGTATAGGCTTGTTACGTCCATTGACACTAATATTGTGCCCTTCGCGACCTTCGTTTTCTCTATAAAGTTTATGAAATCTGTTGTGTCTTTAAGGTATGATTCCTGAGCTTTAGCAATAGACTGAAGGAGGTAATCAACAAATGATGAGATTCGTACTGTTGGACTGTCACAGCCAGATATGATTGGTCTTCCGACCGGGTTTGGTTTGTGAATCTTAGTAAGGGTATAGAAAACTGGAATTCGTGGTGGATTTGGCGTTAGGGATAGCCATTTCTCTGTCATTTCATCAATATGGTTACCATGGTGAAGCGCTTTAATGAGTTCCTTGACTCTTAGAGATGTTTCTGTTACCATTGGTAGCGCTAGGGACTCGTAGTTTTCTCTTTCGTATTTTCGTATTTTGTCTTCTTTGTTCATAATGACAGTGGTGGTTCCTTTATCTGCCTTTTTAATATTGATATTTGTGTTTTGTTCAAGCTCTTTAATGGCTTGGCGTTCCCTGTGTGACAAGTTGTTTCTCGGCTTAAATATTTTGACCTCCGCCAGTTGTGTTTTGACCTCTTCTAAATATGTTTCCAACGCAACCGAGGGTTGAATTGGCGGCTTCCAGTTAGATTTCACGTGGAAGGGGTGTGGCTCTTTGTTTTGGCTATGAAACATATACTGTAGGCGCATTCGTCTAGCAAACGCTCTGAAGTCGTTTAAAAGTAGTAGCCTTATGTGGCTTTCGTTTGTCACTGGCGTGGGAATAACTTTGAGACCCCTTGGTTGGGACCTAATATATTTTTGATTTGTCTGTTCTGAGCATGCAAGTTATCCTAGACTCTTATTTCGCCTTCCCGGGTTTAGCCCCTAAATGGGGCGGGAAGAAAGGAGCCTTCAGGGACTGGATTAGTCAAAAACAGCGTTTCGAATTTTTGGTCAGCTCATAAATAGGGCAGGGAATATCGCAGAGTTTGGTCATAAATGGGGTAAGGGTTTTGGGAAGCGGGCCGCACACCCCCACCCTTTTGTTCTGGACTACCCGCCGTGTCCCGCGAGCGAAATTTTCCCGAAAGCTAAACAATAAACCCGAGGTCTGTTTATTTTCATTTACTTGTGACGTAATCATATTCCAAAATTAAGTATTACCTTTCCTTCTGAAGTCTTATTTTCATCAGATAAAAGGCCCTATAAGAACATGACGATTCAAAATGTTTTAGCTCGACAGGGTTCTTATTGTATTAGAGCACGTTTAAATTTCCAAGCTTTTGCGTTGCGAAACATGAAAATGGTGTCCCGAGAAGGCTATCGCGTAGTTTTTGCTAACTAAGCAGCGCTTGCATTGCAAGAGTCACTTATTTCAATGCGTCTGATCTCTAGAGCAGTAAGTTTTCGTTTTAATAGCAAAACTCAGTGACAGATGTTTCTGTTACTTTACGGCCATGTTAGTGTCCCTCCGAAGGGCACAAACATGGCCTCTCCATACAAAGCTCTATAAATTTGGGTGACACACTTTTGCAAATAACGTGCGAATGAAAAACAGCAGAGACCTGACCTTATCTAGTGGAATTAAATATATTTAAAGAAAATTCGATTTATGGCTTACAGGAAATTCTACCAGATGATTTTCCCGAAACTTTTATATTTGAAGTGCCATCGTGAATGGTGCGTGCATACAACAAATCAACATCGGTCACCGAGAAAAGTTTCGAGCTAGAAACAAATATTTTCTGCAGATTTCCGGTTAGCGCGATTTTACACAAGATCTAACTTTCGGTGTGCTAATTTTGATTCAATCAGCTGACGCATTTGTCTTAGTTCTGGCGTGTGCAGATTGTGCTTGCGGGTGCAACTAAAAACCCTTTCGAGTCTCCTTAAGTCATTTCTCAGTTGTTCATGGTGTCCTCCAAGAAAGTCAAAAACGATGTTGATTTGATATACGTTTGTACTATCACGTCAGGCTTATTACCTCCATTTTCCGGTGGCTTCTCAAGGATAGAGGGCAAATTTGAATATATCTTTACATACATACATTTATTTGGTAAGGCAGGTTAAGTTACATACAATGGCAACGAAAGACTGATGTGGACCTGCATCTAAAATAAGTTAGATAAAAAGTACAATGATGTAAAATGTATGAATAAAGCCAAATTAAAAATATACATAGTCATTGTGTTTGTTAGCTATCATAGGAGCTCTAAATGAGAAATTATTAATGTCCTTAGAAAATCTACGCAAAATTTGCTTGAATTTGTCTTTACTTATCGACTCATTAATATTAATTAATCTATTAAGAAATGTCCAAATTGTTGGTCCTTCTCATTGTCAAGCACTGCGTGCGGTAGACTCTGTTGGTACCATGGTTTTTCATGGTCACTTTCCCAGAAATTGTACTTATCCAGTAAGTAGTGGTATATCAGCCTTAGCATCCTGTCGTGCCTGGCTGTGTAGGATGTCTCGGCGATCTTTGAGTAGGCACTTAGCACATGTGTTGTTGATATCGATTCTGTAGCAGTGTGACACATTCTACAATCGGTGTCTGTGATGGTAATCTGTGATGGTCATCTGTGCTTTGCTTTGCTTTATTATCATCATCATCATCATCATTATTATTACTATTATTATTATTATTATTACTATTTTTATTATTGATATTTTTATCTGATTATTTGATGTAAATAAGTTCAATTTGATTACCGTTAGATCTCAGATTCTAATGAATCTCTTTGTCGTTTGCTTCAGAACTAACTGAATGTTTCAGAAAATATGGTCAGGATTGCCCCATTGATAAAATTTGCAGCGAAATCAGTCCCGGTTTTTACAATTGCACTTGCCGCAAAGGTCATAAATTGGTCACTTCAGGAAGAATCAGCAGGTGCCAAGGTAACAATTCACAGTCGAGGTTAATAAATTAGCATTAGAAAAAGTAACTCAGGGTGAATATTTCCAATATGTATCCAATGATATAAGGACAGTTTAGCAAGGTATGTTCTCAAACACATTAATAACTCCTCATGTTTGAAAAAAGTAAATCATAGCCGTGACGGTGTTAGCAATTAGCATAGATTAAGACGGTTTTAATATTTCGTTTTCCCCTAGCTTAGTTTAAACACTAGAGACACTGTTTCATCGGCCATCCAAACACCCAGGCGTCAAAAATACTCCTTGCGCATCGTACTCTCTGATCTCGGTGTTCGAAAATGAGATTAAACAAGGTGTCTCATGTGGGATATAGATCGATTGAAGCCTTTAAGTGCTACTGTGGTTCTATATTGACTCCGAGCTTTCGCCGATCTACGGCATCATCAGGGAGAACGATAAAACATTCGCGCTATGGTTTTAAACGTGGGAGGTGCCACTACAAATTAGCATAGTGTAAAGCTAGCCAGTAGGACGCATGGAAGCTAGTGACGTGATAAAATGTTCTAAAATACGTGTGAGAAACAGTTAATTAAAATAGCTCATTAAAATAGAAGATCGTTAAGTTCAGTGCATTCCTCACGGGAGTTCAGTCCCGGCTTATATTTTCTGATGTAATACGCTTCGTGTAGTCGCAGGTTGACGGGGTCATTTTCACGCGTGACTACAGAGATGCTCAACCCAAATAACATCCAACAAACACGATCGCGATTTCGACAACATTCTACGCCTCAACGGATATCCAGAACGCACCATAGATGAAACTAAACACCCACAGGAACACCTAAGAGACCCCCAAACACAGACAAAAGAGTGGCACTACCTCAGAATCCCATTCATCTCAGACCGACTAAACCGAAAAATCACGACATGCTACTAAAGGACACATTCAAACGTTAAGGTGTCTCATGTTTAATATTTTACTAAACACGATGCTTATTTTCTGTTGACTTAGATATTGATGAATGCAGCAATAAAAAAACTTGTAAAGAAAACTCCGCCTGTGAAAACGTGGATGGTGGCTACAACTGTAACTGCAATGATGGATACGAAAAGAATGACAATGGTGCATGTCAGGGTATGTAAATGAAATTGTTTTACTTTAATGTCCACTGTTTTAGCTACTACAAATTATTAAATAAAAGCGCAAAAAAACACTTATCGACAGTTTGTTGCGAAGAAAAGCATTTGGAAAACTACGCATTAGTAAGTTGGTGCTATCGTCTGGAAGATAAAGTATCTGGCGATAAATAATAAGAAAATTGATCTGGTCTTTTTTTTCGGGCCGAAAAAAAAAATCACTATTAAATGAAATTTTACTGCAGGCATTGAAGAAACAGCCTCTCGAGGACTATGCTTCAGCCCAACCCATAAATCTTTTCAGTTTTTATAAAAGTCAGTGACAACTGTTCAGTTTTGAAAGAAAATCAGGGCAGTTATTATTATTATCCCAAAATAATGAAACGACCGTGCCGCCAAGTTGGTGTCCCAACCAATCCTGTGAGAGTCAAACTTTCTTCATTTGTTCCAATAATTTTGCATGCTAGCACCTCAGGAAAAACGCTCTGATTTTCATTCCAGATGTGGATGAATGCTCTGACAAAGTGGGTGTATGCGACGGTGCCGGCGAGAAATGTGTGAACGTACAGGGAGCGTACTCTTGCGACTGTGAAAAGGGATACATAAAAAAGGGCGGAGCATGCGTGAAGGGTAAGCTTTTAAAGAAAGAATCTATGATTTGCACCTTAAAGGAATTGTAAGACCATAATAATAACAATAATAACAATAGTTTGAAAAGTAGTGAAAATCGTTCTCTGGTTGAGAAGATTAAACATAAACTTTCGGCGATCAATTTAACGCATGAGATGTTGACGCAGGAATGGAGATACACACGAGGAGGACTGCGAGAAATTTATTAAACTCGCACTTAAAACAACGGTGAAAAAGCTATGAGATAAATAATATAAATGCAATTCAATCACAATGAATTCAAGTATTGCCTAGGCAACGGTTTTGAGTTATTAGGGAACATTATTTTAAAGAAACCACCACGGCAACCCTGAGAACCAAATGAGTTTTGTTTTACCAACGACTCTTGCAATACTCATTTATCACTGTCAAAGCCATCAAGAGACTGAATCTACAGGACACATCGATTAGATCGAAATAAAAACTTAAAAAAAAGCAGCACAACTCCTTTGGCAGCTATTAAGGGAAAAAACATGACACCGTCTACGTCAGGGACGCGTTAACAGCTAACGGCTACCCATCGGCTATCATTTCTAACATTATGAAAAAGAAGCCAGTTCCTCCACCAGAAGAATTGGTTTCTATGTTTGTCAAAGGGGTAGGACGATAGGACAAGTACCAGGGTCACGCATGCCTCCCTTAGGGAATCCTTAGGAATCTCATTTTAATTTGCGCAGGAATAAATTAACGTCACTGACGTCATAGGCTTAGCAACAGGTTCTGAGCCAGTTTGATAGGTTTATCAATGATGGCATGCTCTATTTTTATCTTATGGCAGCCATGGTCGGTATTACCGGTTTAACCGGCATTTGAAGTTATTTTTGGATACATTTTCCTGATTTATCCAGACCAACCAGTCTCAAAAACTGGTTTCTTCACAATGCCACACTGATCTCGCCTAGACTTGCCCCATTGTTTTCACGAAAACTTCAACAGATTGGTTATTTGAGGACCTATTATGTTTTCAAAAAAAATCGCCAATTTTAACGAAAACGTCATTCCTTCATTCAACTTGAACTTGCTGGAAATTTGAAAACTTCGATCTCGAAAAGTTTATCGTGAAGATGGCATTTTTCACCAACGTTGTTGATCTTCAAGCTGCTTTGAGCGCTTCTTTAACTCTCCGTGATTCGGAAACGTTGAAAAGCGCAAATTCATGAGATCGTCTCCATACAAAGTGAGCGCTAGCCACTTAGGAACTGAATCTGCTGTTGTTTTATAATGTTTCATGTTATTGGCTGCTTTTCTAACGCCTCTTGGTACAGCAATTTCTTCTCAACTGAGAAAAGTACTGTTAGAAGATTTGCAGTGGATGCGAGCGATGGAGAAAGATTACACCTTCCAAAAAGTGATGGAAACCCAAAAAGATCTCAAAGATACAGATGGATTTGATTGGTTAGAATCGATAGAACTAGCCATTGATGAGCGGAAATTCTTGCTTAATCGATTGTTTGTGGAGCAACCTATTCCAGAAGATGAAGACTAGCTCTGCTGTGTTTTGTTCTCAATAATAATATATTTTAAACCGATATCTAGCGTGTTGCTCTATTGGAGTTTATTTCTTTGTTAAGGGGCCTTCAGTCTTATTGTTCATTACATCCATATTTCCTGATTTACTTTGTGTTAAACACTTCGTAGTTGTTGGAGCTTTCGTTATCAATAAATGTATTCTTTTTAATTCATTTCAAATCTCTGTGTATTTGAATCAAATTTTGCATCTGCGAATAAAACTAATATCCAAGAAACGTGTTGACAATTAATTAGCGTAAATTTTATGGTCTTGATATTAATCTCTCTCTTTCTCTCTCTTTCTCTCTCTCTCTCTCTCTCTCTCTCTTTAGATTCATGACTGAGTAATTGCTACTTATTTTCCACCGCAAATTTTAATCATGTAAAAAGGCTGGTTTTAATCGATATGTAACGAACATTTATACTTTCTTTGTCGTAGCAATGCTGAATTTGCGACAAAGTGCTTTATTGTGAACATAATAACACGCATTTTTTATGACTAACGTAGGAAATACTCAATCTTAGGTACACGCAACAAAAAAAGTAAATAAAATCTCGATTTTAGCAGATTCTAAAGGTCTTCTAAGAAAAGGTAATTGCTACCAAAGACCCCATCAATCTTTGCGTGGTGATTTTTGCGTATTGAGGTTTGATGTAAACTCGACCTTAAAGTTAAAAATTTTTTTAGAAGGTTCGGAAATGTTTTTTCCTCATAAAAATTCTTTTTTAGTCGATTACAAAGTAATTTTTGCACACAGGGACTGCGCTTTGAAAGAGGAATTGCCTCCATTTTCCATTCGTTCGATTTAGTTAACTTTTTTTCATTTATTTGCGAAAACGTATTTCGTAGCAAATACTCACTTTCGTTGCAAATACCCACTTTCAGTTTCGGCGACAGACTATCAATTTTGAACTTAAATGCGATGGTTTGATCACAGTTGGCCACGTCAGAGGATCGATCCGAGAAATAACATAGAAATAACATTTTCCTCTGTTTTTGTTTTGTTTTCGTTTGTAAACATTTTGTCTCTCTCTTTCGTAATCTAAGAGAAGGCATTAAACCTAATCATTTACGCCGCATTTAAAGAAATATCATACCGCTATACTACAGGCAATACCTCCATGCCAGCTCACTCAATCAAATGAATAGAATGAAATGCGTGAAAATTAGGGCAGTGTAAAAGCATCATAGTCACTCTCGGTTTTCGTGCACGCGTCGCGTTTAGCCTTCGCTCGCTCGCTTGATCAGGGGCGGCTCCTATCTTAAAAACCGACCCTTTTCTCATTCACCGTCGAAGGAAAAAATTAAGTAATTGAGCTTAAGTGTGACTGACTTAAGCGAATGTGTCTCCAGAAACTCTTGCGTAGAGACTTTTGCTTATATTTTACTATATTTTGCTCTCGTTAATATCGCTAGTCTTCATTTCCTTCTTAAAAAATATCTTTCAATTCAGCAACTTCAGGCTTGAACACTGCTTCTTGTCTGAAAGTCTTCCTTTATCCATTGGTCGGGCTAACCTTTCTTTGCGCGACCCCCTAGCTGTTTCCGGGTAACTACTTCTTGTATCAACTACGCTTGTTTCTCTATCTGTACGCGGCCACTACTCTATCCACTAAGCAGGCTTTTCTTCTTCCTCTGTCAAGTGCACAGGTTTCCTTTCTTTTTTTGCGCGCCGCCATTCTTTTTTTTTTTTACTAACATTTTCCTCCACCCTCTACCCGAACATTTTGTAACTGGAAGAAAGCGAGATGGTCCTCTTACACGGAGTTACATAAGTATAACGTTTGCGTGTCATTTTGGACATCCCATGATTTTCCTCTACACCTCTTACATGTCTTGAAACTCCCTGTTTTGCTAACGATTAGGGGCCTCGCCATTTGTGCATGTTGAAGCGTTATTAGAGTGTGCTGCAGTGGACGATATGGTACCACTATTTCGCGCTGGGGCACAAAAGTCTCACATTTTCATCCATCTTACTAAAGTAAGGAAAAGCAGATGCATTGTAAGATTGCTACTAGATTGTTAAAATGCTAGTTATTGCTTTCAGAAAGTAAACAGCAAGTTTAATTCCTCGCTATTTTTTTTTTTCAAATCTTTGTCAAGTTAATACAATGACTATAACGATATATATATTTTTTTTTTACTTCGTTTTGCATCATTAACATAAGTGATATAACCAAGATAACCAAGTATGAGCGCAATCAGATACAGCGAAAATTCTTAAAAACATCATCTTACCATAAAAAAACAGTTATAGGGAACAATATACAAGATATGTTACGATAATAAGAGTTGTTTGGTGAGTTAATTAGTTGGATAAATCACGTTGAGCGTTGTAAAAAAAGTGTTGTACCTTTCCAGTTCATTAACGATCAAAAATAGTAAAACGCACTCTTTGCACCGTGCGCGGCAAGTGTAAGAGCCCACCCAGAAGCTCCCTGCGCTTTTACATGAGGCTCAAACATTTTAGTTTGTAAATTTTCTGGTCTTGATATTCATAGTATTTACTGTCATTTTGATTTACTGGACCCTACTGCCATACGCTGATGGACCGTTCTTATGCTGTTGAAATACTCCTAAATAACCGTACAACTATTTAATGGCAAACGGGATTAAGATAGCGGGGAATGGAATCAGAGAGGTTCTATTGTCTATCGTTATTTAATACCATTATAAATAAAATCTTCACTGATCGCAAGGCAAATGATTGTTTTAGTATAATTCACTGACAACGATTCTATTTTCTTTTGTGGTGTTTTATTCCTTCTTTCTCAAAAACACTGATGAATCGAGAAAAAGTTAAATTTCTCAATGTTGTAATTGTCCACCGTTTGGATGTTCTACAATATTCTAACCCATTTTCCTTGTACTTAATGAACTTAAGAAAGTTAGGAAACGAGAATTTGTTCTCAACTGAACTGAGGCAAAAAACTAAACTGGCATATCATAAAGGTTCATCAACCTTTTCCAGTTTTCTCAAACGTGGATAGGTCTGTGTGATTTAAATTAAAGTTTCAAAATTGGACGCTAATAAAGCCTTGAAATATTCCTAGAGACTTGTTAATTAAAAAAAAGGTTTTCTTGCCTGTAGTGTAAAAAGTGGGGGTCGCCGCGCTCGTTTAAGACAAAAGAGGCATTCATCTCGCTATCGAGCTTAATTTGAGAAAAGTCTCTTACGTTTTGCACGCGCGTGCTGTAATGTGTGCGCGCTCATGACGCAAAAATCGTGCGCATTAGGAATCTAGGGAATCTCCTTAATGACATAGAGAAAAATTAGGCTCTTCCCGAAACCAGTCGGTAGAATTCCGAAAACATCGCGCTTATGCGCCACAGTTTCCAGGCATAGCTTCTGCTCACGTTTTAAACCAGAGATAAGACGAAAATGTTGCAAAGAATTGCGCAAAGCTGCCTCAAATTCGTCGTCAGTGAACTGTGCATTGCACACGGAAGCCATTGTTGACGGTCTCTGCAAGAATCATGCTAATTTACAAGCAGTTGTCAAGATCTGTCAATTATTGATCTCAGAGCTGTGAACAGTCATCGACTCAACCAAACAGATCTTGATATCAGGAGCTGGTATCATGGAAAGGCGGCATCAATGGAATGTCTACAGGCTCCCCTACGTGCCCCTCCCTCACCAGACCCATCTCGGCTCGTCCCGCTCGCCCTAGAGTACACTCGGCTATCTCGCCCTAAACCTAACCGGGAGCCTGCTCGCAGGCTATACTCGTAATTTTGGTAAAACAAAATCCACCATAATTGTCTGAGAACTGAAAATCCAATGGGAACATCTTTTTCGAACTTGTCTTAGGTTATTTAGACAAAAACATGACATCAGCGGTCTACAAAAGCGAACGAAACAAAAAACATACACTGAACCAAAGTGAGCGTGCGAAGAGCCGATAATTTATTCCTCGTGGCTTTGATCACGTACAAGTTGAAAAAGCTTACTTGTGGATAATTTCAGCCTCAGAAACCAGCAACTTGTCCCAAATTGCCTTCTTTATGCTTGCAAATGTCCTTACTTCCATCTTCGAAAGCTTTGGCTTCAAGTTTTGAGCAAATAAACATTTCGTCGACGGTGACCGCCATGACGATTTCCGCATACTAATTAGCTAACGCGACAAAAACACTCCCGAGGAGGGGATATGACGAAAAGGGCTGAAAAATTGGCCTGTAATTGGCTAATGATGAGATCATCCCACTGTCCTTATTTGGCGAGAATTGAAAGTAACGCCGCTTTTCTGTCACGATTCTACGGAGGGTTGTCAAAACAGCCCTAAACCGATGGCGTGACAACAATTTAACAATTTAACTAACATTGTGACGGACTGTGAGAAGTTGCTTTGATAAAACCCACATTTCATGTACCCAGTGTTTTCTTAAGACCAGTTTGGAACCAACTACGGCGAATATTGCAAACAAACCACTCTAATTCTTACCATTTTGGGATACAATGGGCTTCATTACTGGAACTCAGCCAAAGCCTTTTGAAGTTTTCCTGTAAGTTTACTTGTAAATATGGATAGCCATCGGTTAAGCTTACGTCTATTGTCCCTAGCACGACATGAAATAAACCGCCCTCGACTCCTTTTTTGCGCGTAACGCTTTCGTCATTTTGCTCATCTCCAATAACAGCTGCTTGTATACCTGTTGAAGTAAGGATCCTGGCTCGGTCCTGGATAAATGAGTTGAGCAGAGAGGTTGCCAAAGAACAACTAGTAAATCAGACTCATCTACGCAACATCAAAAATGCATATGATCGGGAAGGTCTGAAAATTACAATTTTTCTGTGGCCGTTGGCTGTGAAACTAAAACATTTTTCCCTTCTAACAAATTGACAATCGCTTCCTACTGTGTTTCTTTAAATTTCTCGATATGGAAGCGCTCTAACACACACTTTACAGAAAAAAACTCATCCGCAATGATATCCGCCATATTAGATAGACAAGTGACAGAATTTACCAATCAAGAGAAAGCCCGCTCGATTTGAGCAGGCTTCTCTGTGAT
>JAEMPF020021172.1:0-11963 GCA_022496165.2 Catalaphyllia jardinei | reverse complement strand
CATATTAAATTTACCTGTTGGGAAGAATTGTTTTCTGTTCCATTCTCAGTAGAATTAACGCCCTTCAGCAATTCATCATCGCTTATATCCTCAAAGTGGTTTGACATGGTGCATAAACATTGACATGATGCAAAAAATCTAATCCGGGGACACAGAAGTTTAGTCAACACTCCGCCATCTGCAAATGATTTCTTTCCTGCGAGTCCCAACTTTATTGGTATCATTAACCAATCATATTACAGGAAATGACACCACATTTCCAACCTGCAATCATGTTACAGAAAAATGAAATCATATTTTCAGCAGCCAATCAAGTGACATATGACATAACTGGTTTATCACAATTATGAAAGTCAAATGTCAACGTGATGTATTTCGATTTCATTACTGTTTTATGTTGTAAATGAATAACAATTACACAATTAACTCACATGAAAACAAATACCTTCATTTGTCTTTTAGTGTCCTTTCAATTCGCTTTCAAAGATAATAGCCTATTCAGTTAAGACAACAGAGTTAAAACATTTCATGTTTAAGATAATAACCCTTTGTTACATGTCTTAACTGAGTATTTAACACGTATGCAAATTACGCCATCCTGCGGTCAAATGGAAGAAATTAATTCATTGTATCGTAATCTTAACTTTATTAGCAGTGGCGATTCCGTTGTAACTTACAGGTTTATAAAATACAATCGCGCGAACACTATAGCTTTGCTTATTCTAAACCTATCCGGTAGTACTTCTGTTATACAGGTAGAATGTCTATAAGAATTCAAAACCGACGAACTTTTTTCAAAAGCAGTGCCTCTTCAATTTTCAGGTCGGATTGAATCACGCAGTGATATAATAACACAAAGCTTCATTATAGCTTCAACATTCTTTTCAAAATCAGAAAAGTAAATTTCTATTCAATGTTGAAACCCTCCTTCAATTTTCGGGATAGATACAAAAGCTTACACCTACCTATTTAAAACCAAACGAATTTGTTTTGAAAAACCGTGAATGCCTACAAATTCCAGGACTGATAAAAGAATTACAGTTATTCCTGGTCTGATTAAAATCATGTAAGTGAATGTATGAAGGTATTTTTCCGCTCAATTTCCATGACCTAGTTCAGAATAACGGCACGGATTTGTATTCACCCCCGACATATACTCCCATTTCGCGTTATATTTATTACCTCTGAGAATCTCTGTCTTGGTTCGCGTTCTCAATAGAACGGACAGCTGCCACGATCTCGTTCCCCCACCAACTAAATCCATTGTTGGTTTTGAAGTTACTTTCAAAGTGAATTTTATGACGCTAACGTTTTGCTAATCGATAGTCGATTTTGGGAATGTTAAATGCATTTCTCAACGTGCTCGAGCAAAATACACTAGTTCATTGACTTTCATTAATTTGGTGGCTCCTAAAAGAGCCGTTTGTGTTCAGTAGGAGCCGTTACTTACTAGTAAGGTTTCATTCCACTCTTCCTGCGCCTCAGGAATGAATAGTAGGCGCTAGAAAATGGATACGCTGAAATTATTCTAAATTTCTGACCGTAAGCTTCCTTCCACGAAAAGTAAATGCAAATGTTGTCCGTGGGATAACCCCATGGACAGACTCCAATTACTTTCTTCATCTTGAACACGTAGATGAAGGATCCATGGCACTCCTTGTATCCTTCTATCATTTCGTAGTCGTGACTGTCCTGGAATGTTTTCCTACTTAAAAATGCTAAAGTTGAAGTAAGGTTGAAGCAGCGTAGAAACTTTGAAGCTTTAAGCTCTTTGTCCACTTCCACATGCCCTTCGTTTATATGCCGAGCCTGTTCTTCTGAAAGCACGACATAATTATTTTCGAAGCTAACAGCCATTTTTTCCACGGGTGAAAATGTGAATACTTTTCCCCTACTTTTCCTAATCTTTTATGAACAAACCCATGTTGAATGACATGCGTCATCTATGAGCCAATCAGAATTTTGCAGCGCTTTGCTGGACCAGTCAGATAAGTGGCTTGAACCGTTTGGGTAGTCTTTGAAATACCGCGCCTTTAAAAAAGCCGTCATTTGAAAAAAAACCCGCCAATTTCAAAAAGCATTGCGCTAGCTAACATTATACAAATCGAGTGAAAAGTCTCTTAGCAGGTTTCTTTGCAAGAAAATGGCACAGCGTCAATCCCGAAGACTACGCGGTCTGGGCGCAGAAATAGTGCTGGAAACTGCCCGCGACAAACACTATATTTTCTGTTTAATGGACGAACATCACCGCTTTAATATCATCGCAGGCAATGTTCTACAATTTCCATGCTGTAAGAAATTCGCCCACCGCAGTTGCCAAAGAGAATGGGAACGTTGGGGGCACTTTAACGCAAAGTTTATTATCAAAATTCTGATTACAATGTGTGCGCTCTATTAGCAACGTACGCGAATTATGTTAAAACTAATGCGCCTAACTTAAGAAATATCCATTGAACGAATTTGATACTCATTATTTAACTGCACGTCTGTTGACACGGAATACAACTCTAAGATTTGATTAACTTCAAACGGAAATACAAAACGAAGAAACTCCTGTAAACGAATGTTTTCCCAAATGTTATTTGCATGGCAAGTCGCAACATAAAAAACTACACGATAAATGTCTCTTTCAATATTTCTGATGACGCTTTCTAAAACATTTAAAATAGTTACAACATTATCCATTCTGATGTGATAGGGAAAATGAAACTGAAACAAAGCAAGAAAAAACTACATTAATATAACGCTTTCTAACCTATAATCATAAATATCGCGTTGGTGATAAACTATAAAAATACCACAATAATCTTAAATTTCCTCCGGTAAAACATAGTCCAGAAATATGCGGAAAAAAACCCTGATTGAGTTGCGTATCAGCACCACAAATTCCTAATGTTATCATAACATCAATATGAGGGAATGGAGAATGCAGTAGACCATCTAAAATTCTTTCCATCAGAAATTGAACATGCTCTGTCGGAAGCGGGTAGCCAACTTCGAACTGAAGCAAATTAAAAAAAAGGCACGATTAATGTTTGGCAAACGTAACCACGTAGTAAGAATGTGTTTGTAGAATTCTTTTGATTTTAGGCCATACGTATAAAACAAGCGTCGGCTTATCACTCACTCACTGGACACACGTGGCAATCAAGTCCAACAATTGGTTTCGGCTCCATTAAATCCTATACCAATTGCAGAACATTTCAGGAGGAGCCACCCACGATGTGAGCACAGTTACGACCAACACATATAAGTAAGGAAAATAACGCAAAGTAAAATTAAGACGTTATTTAACGAAATAAATACACACACACGTCAATTAAATTGATAAATAATGCACACGCCCAAAATAAAATTACGCGCGCACACGTACAATGATACAAAACAAATATAAGTAAGAAATAAACGATGTAAGGATATGATGGTGCAGTTCAGATTTCTAATCTCATCTCCTGCAGGGTTGCACTATACTTATCAACGATAAGACCATGGCAATTGTAGAATTTCTTGAATGATTTCTGTAGTAGATTGGTTTCAAAGCCTTGTTGTCTGTAATGAAAGTCTGCGGGGCCTATTAATGAAGTCAACTTTGGATGTGCAAATTCTAGCATATCTCACCAGTTGAGATATGTAAACACCGTAAGCTGGATTGGCGGGAATGTTGCTATCCATATGAAAAGTTGACTATCTGGAATGCAAAGTCATCCCTCTTAACGTAGATGCTGATACGGAAAGGTGTGTTTATGTCGCCCGTCTTGATGTTCGTGTCGAGATAACACACTTCAGTAGATGATATAGAAGTGTCCTTAAGTTGCAATTCCGATGGGTAAATTGCGCTGATACAAGATATCAGTATCTACTTTTGTCATTGGTCTTGGTAGTGGTGGTGGTGAAAAATTCCTGAAGGGTTGAGGGATGGAGTTGGCACACGAAGGGACTGTCAGTGAATCATTCCACTCTTCAGCAATACCGTCTAAGAATTCATCATCATTAAAGTCTTCGCTACTCATCGCCACGTCAATATGCTCAAACAGTACTGAAAAAAAAATTAAAAAAAGTCAATCATTAAATAAAGTTTTTAAAATATGTCATCTAACACGCCTTGGTGTAACTTCTTGTCTTCTAAGTAAATGTCTTTGCCTCATCTGTTCTTTTTATTGCTTTCTCTTTGTCTTGAAGAAACTTTCTCTCTTTTCCACGTCTTCCTCTACTAGACAATGAATCTTTTGTCGCGTACTTAGTCTGCCATTTTTTAAAATGCTCTTGGTTTTCACAAAATAATTAAAATCAACCTTGCACTTGGAATTAAACTTTGCTTGTTTTAAGATACCCTTTAAAGGTCTTGTAGTGCATGTCTCTCGTTGAGGTTCTACGGTCTTGACCACTACTCTCTCATTGAACTCAATTGTTGATGGTTTGCATGAATGCAACAATTTATCAAGTAAAGTTTCTGTACCTTCCTCAGGTTCCTTCTTGATCTTCTTCACCTGTTTCGCCTTCTTATCTTTGTCCGCCATTTTTCGTTTCCTTTTTGATTTTATCGCAGAGGAACGGCAAGGAGATCTTTCTTGCGCTTCTATTCCACCATGATCGCTTTCAAGTTGTATCATTTCTGGTTCTCCTGTCATGTTGTTTCTTCCTTCTCTCTTCTTCTTGATGTGCTCAGACCAAACAATGTTTGCGAGTAAAGAGGACGAATAGGTCCGCACATTATATGGGATTTATCGGACAATTGTCTTTCAGTACTTTTCAATAGCATGACATCATATTTGACCAATCACAACATTTTGTAACCAAATAAGGAAATCAACCTTTGTTAAAGGACGCCATCAAACTAGTTTGACAGCATCCTGTGTTTTCCGCCTTTATTATTCTGACCAATCACAACATTTTGTAACTGAATAGGGAAATCATCCTTTGTGAAGGACACCATCAAACTAGTTTGAAAGCGTCCTGTGTTTTCTGCTTTTATTATTCTGACCAATCACAACATTTTGTAACTGAATAGGGAAATCATCCTTTGTGAAGGACACCTTCAAACTAGTTTGACAGCGTCCTGTGTTTTCCGCCTTTATTATTCTGACCAGTCACAACATTTTGTAACTGAATAGGGAAATCATCCTTTGTGAAGGACGCCGTCAAACTAGCTTGACAGCGGCCTGTGTTTTCTGCCTTCATTATTCTGACCAATCATGGGATTCTATGATCATAAAGGTCAAACTAGATACACCAGTCACGAACCAGATTACGTCACATCAGTAGTCATAGAAGGTCAAACTTAACCCCGTCATGGATTAGGTGGATTAGGTGCCTGTGGATTAGGTGCCTAGTCTATGATGTCATCTATTGTGTCTAGTCAGTGCCTAGGTAAATCATTACTATTCAAACTGTCTGGGTAAAATGCGTTCCTACATATTAATGTGAATTTCCTGCATACTAATTCGGTATAGGTTTAGCTAACTGCTCTTGTTTTCCGCTCCGTTAGTCACGCACTGAATTCTACTTTCAGCCCTAGATTTGCACACTTGTAAATGAAAATTGTATACAGTTTTTCAGTCGTGTTAATTGTACGTATATTGAAGACTTAAAAAGTTCTGAAGAATGTAATTATAGTTTGTAAATACATCATTGGTTGAATTTAATCATGACTTGATCTCTCTTTAGCCACGCGAGCTCGGGGAAAACACAGGGTAAAAAAAAATATGCCCTTGCTGTCGGCAATGCCCGAAAAGCCCTCGAAATTATCGATAAATTTCGTATCACAAATAGTTTTGTTAACTTGAAATATGTATTGGTGAATAGTTTGTAAGTAAATTCAGTTTCGCATGTTAACCTGACTCATCGCGCGCCCACGGGAAAACACAGGGTCAAAAGGTGCTCTTCCTGCCTTCAAAGAAAATAGATAAAGTAAATAAAGGAATGAAATAAATTAAAGGAATGAAAATAAATTAAAGGAATGAAATAAATAAAATGAATTCGGTAACTAGCAGAACCCCAACCTTCTACTCTTCAAGAACTCGTGATAGCATGATGAAAAGGATAAGCTGAGATTACTGCCATCCTGTCTCCATACTTAGGCTTCCACGAATAGTATATACATATTTCCCGACTGGGGAAGCCATAGGGGTCGTAACCGATCACCTTTCCCATCCGGAAAACATATATATAATACTCTCCATGGCCGTGTTTGAAACCCCTTTCTATAATCTCATAATTGCCCTCCTCTTCCGAAACCCAAGTTTTCCGCGTCAACAAGGCCAAGGTCGCCGTCAAGTTAAAAGTTCTTTTAAATTTCGATGCGCGCTCTCCGTTGATTTCTACGTAGCGGAAATTTATGTGTTCAGCTTGTGCCTGGGTGAGAATATCATATCGGAGGTTTCAAATGCTACAGCCATTTTGAAGAGTAAGCAGAGAGACTGAAATAACCGATTCATAAACAGGTACACACGGCGGTAAGTGGCGGTGTGTGGAAAGAAGGTCATGTGAAAGGAACTAATAAACTATGACCCGACCCCAACAGTGCTTGTTCAAAATCTTCCTAGGGGGTCATTACTATTTTTAATTCTCTACCCCATGATGCATTCTCAAATTTCGTGTATTCCATGTGGACAGTTCTCAAACTTCGCGAAGCATGATGGTGTTATTCCGAAGTGCTCTTCTTTCTGTTTTTGTCTGTTTTGCTTTTAATTCCCAAAGGTTTTGCTTCCTCATGTATTGGGAACAAATGTCTTTGTGTGGAGCAGATAAATCTCATCGATTGTTCCGGAGCGGGGTTAGAGGCGATCCCTCAAACAAAGAAAAGAATGGTCAATTACACGGCGCTCTCTTTGTGGGATAATCTATTATTGGAGGTTAATTTTACTTCGTTAATGGAACAATTCCCCGATTTAAAAACAGTGGATCTAAGGAACAATCCAATTTATTGCGAGGGAATCAACGCTGGTGGACCTTTGAAAGTCATAACTGATTGCAAGGTGTCAAAACCCACAACACATTACAGGATAACCGCGAAGATCATTCCTTTCGTCATTCTTTGTCTAAGGGTTGTGATAAACTTTTAGTCACGAAGCGGAGAAGACAACGGCGTGAAATTGGACATTCCTTTGAAATGATTCCTTTTAATTTAGAAACCTCCAATGATGAATCCGATGAGCAAGTCATCTTTGACGTTACCGCGTTGTAAGGACTGCCTTTGAATATTTCTTCATCTTCAAGACAACCATGGATCGTGTCAACAACTAAGAAAAGCAGGACAAGATACATGAACTGTTAATTTAAAAAATTAAAGTTCTAACTCTTTAACATAGAGATGTTGCTTCGTCAATCGTATAATCATTCTGGTGGCATCTTCACGAGTGTCTCCTAGAAAAAGGAGTCTATATGTCCAGCATTAATGACAGATCATCTGACCCGTACTCTGCGTGAAATCCTGAAGACGAGGAAATGACGCGACCGAAGTACCAAAGCTTTGTCATTCCCGGGTCGATTTTCGCATCAGGCATATTCTCTGTTATGAACATTAGCAGTGGATCATCGTTTGCTTCTTGTTTGTGTGGTAGAGTGCACGCGATTACCTTTACTGGTCTAAAAACAAGAAGTCGGATTGAAATTACAAAATGCTAAAAACAAGAAGTTGGAATGGAAATTATAAAACGTTGATATGAAATAAATATAAAACATGAAAAGGATCTTGACACTTTGGACGCGACTTGTGTTAGAAATCTTGATTGTAGAAAGTAAAGATTTGCTCTCTTGTAAAAACCTGAAGTGAGTTGAACGTCGCTTTATTCATAAATCAAACGAATCCTGGTTGGTTTCTTTTTACCAATCAGAGAGACATGAGAGACTTTGAAGTCACAGTTCAGAGGTCAAAGAGGTCATACAAACCAATGGATAGATTTGAGTGGTTTCTTTGTACCAATCAGAGTGACACGAGGGGCTTAGAGGTGATACAAACTAATGGATAGATTTGAGTGGTGTCTTTGTACTAATCAGAGTATCACAAGGGACTGGTAACTGGACATGAGGAAATGGTAATCAAGCGACGGATACACGTGGCAGGATACTTACAGCATGAAAAGAGAGACACGTTTTAATAGCAACCATATATGTTTATTGATGACTTATTTTTTACATCACTCAAGTTCTGGCAAGAGTATTTCTTGAACCAAACCATCAGGCACTTCATCAATCCACAGAAGATATCACGAGTGTTTTGGGCACTTTAGGTTGGGATTCTTCTCTGACTTGGACAGGGCATGTACCATAGACAGATTACTTTCACATCGGAACTTCTCTGGGGGAATTTTGACATAGCATGGATGAGTTTGCTCCTCAACTTGCTGGAGATAGGTGTCAATCTCATCTTCACCACAGGTCACATAACACTTGGTTTCAAATCGGCTCGTGGGACAGCAATAATATTTCCACTTGGTTAGTAGTATACCTCAGATGAATAGACCACTTGGTTCTACATGAAGTAGTAGTCACGGAATTAATGAGCAATGATAATGAGATACGGGCCGTGTTGGTATATGGGAGGTTTGCTGTGGTTTAATGAGATGCAGGTCTTGTACGTGTATGTGAGGGAAATTGAGAGGGAGAATAATATTATTCATATGTATTGTTTTATTGTTTTAAGAGTTTTATTATTGAATATTACATGAGTTTTTAAGAGAGTTGTGTGTGTTGTAGTGGAGTGAACGTACCGCCCAACCAGCCGGGTGATATCGCGTTTATATATGGAGAGAACAAAGACTTCTCTGAGAACCAATCAGGAAGCACTGTCAAACTGGTCAGACTGGTTTTGAGACTGGTTGGATTTGATTATTCAAAATGGCGGACATATCTTGTTGCGAACAGGCAAACTGGTTTTTAAAGCATATCAAACTAGTTTTGAGACGATTATTCAAAATGGCGGACAAATCGTTGTTAAGCCAGTTTTTAACGTATATCAAACTAGTTTTGAGAATTGAACCTGTTTGTATGTCTTCTATATTTGAGCACACAAAAAGAAGACAAATTTTAAAGCCCGTTGAGAAAGATGGACTGTTTGATTGAGCAGCAGCTCTTCGCTTTGGACGTTTTAACAAACCGGATGCAACACTTACAAATCGGAGATAAAGTAATTACCTTGTTAAATGAACTTTGGGATCAAATGTGCATCAAAACCATAGCCCGCCGTACAGTAGAAATAACTTGTGAAGAAGATGGAATGGAATTTACGGTTGGTGAATTGATGGTACCCATATTCTACTTTATGAACGAGAAGAATTTACTGTGCCAATTACAATATATTTTGAAGTCGCAAGTACTATGGGAAGACTAGCTTAAGACTATAATCTATCAGCAATTTGTGACAGACTGGATGAATGAACCCTTTACACCATGGTTCTGGAAAATTAAAAGTGGTCTCACCAAAGCAATAAAGACACAATAAATGGATCATGAAAACTGTTTGCCTATTTATTAACAATAATATAGTAATATTAAACAAAAACAAAGTTAAAAAAGGTAGTTCTATAGAAAACTATATATTTACATCAATGTTTTGAAAAACGAACATTTGAAAACTATTAACATTAATTTCAAAAAGGTTTATAAATGAAAACGAGCAAGTTCAAAAAGGCTAAAATAAAGATAGTTAGATAGAAAACTATTTTATTTACATCAAGATGTTTGAACATGAATGTTTGAAAACTATTTACATCATTATCTTAAAGGGCTAATATTAAAATCAAATTTGAGAAGGCTGAAAAAAGGTATATAAATCAACATGTTTTAGAAATCAATACAAATAGAAAGTAAATAAATAATGGAAAATATAAAATGAAAATGAAAACAACTACGAAAAATAAAAGAGAGAATTTTAAAAAACAACATTTCCCGTCATGTAATGTTGGATTATGTCTAATCTTCTTAGGCAGCGCCTGCAAACCTTATCTTCTTGCCTGCATTGGCAGTTTATAATTTTTCTGAAGGTGGACGCTAGGTCCACCTTTTGAATGGTCGTCAGCCGGTCTTGACGGTAATAGTGGCAGATCACGCAGTTTGTACTCATTTCCTCTCTATGAAGGACAGGACAGCACTTTGGAAAGAAAAACAAATGTCAATTAACATTTGCCGAGTATGTAATTGATAAATGAAAATTTATCTTGGATCATTTTAATTACTTAACTCCTATTCATGTGATCATGACACTGAGAGACAGAACTTATTAGCGTGCGGTATCTTTAAACTAACTAACGCTGAATCAAATGGTCTCTTTGAACTAGTATCCACGCGGCAATGGAAACTTAAACGTAAAAGACTTTTAGGAACGCAAACTAGAGTATTTGATTTTGAATTGTCTGAATTAATCTTACCTGCCTACACTCCACCATGAAGTTGTCCAGGGTATGTGTTTCCTCGGGTGACAAAGGAAAATCGTAATCCGTCCGACAGCCCGGGCACCTCACACTGCTTGGAATAAGGGTCCTTATCCAGTTGCTAATACATCTCATGTGAGCTGTTTGTCCACAGCATAAAGTTTTTCTCATATTAAATTCATCTTCTAGGCAAATGAAGCATGTTTCTAAATTCTGCAAAGAAAGAGAAATGAGATCAGTTCTAACTGCGGTGAGATCAAGATAAAAACAATTAGCGCACAGCGCCGACACAAAAGGTTTCTTTGAACTAGCTTCCACGCAGAATTTGAAACTTAACGTAAGGAAAGTAAACTTTTATGAAAACTTAAATGTAAGAACTTTAAAGAGAACTCTTAAAGGAGACTTTGAGACCAACAGACAGAGATCAGAAACAATTAGCGCGCGGTCTCTTTAAACTAGCTAGCGCCAACTCAAATGGCTTCTTTGAACTCGCGTCCAAGCAGGGTTCCAAACTAAACTAAAGGACAAATAGAGTAGACCTTACGCCAGATAAACCAGATAAAGTAAACTTTTATGAAAACTTGAATTTAAAATCTTTTAACAGAACTCTTGAGGTAGACTTTGAGACCAACAGACCAAGATAAAAAACAATTAGTGCGCGGTATCCTTAAACTATTTAACTAGCTCCGATTCAAGTGGCTTCTTTGAATTAGCGTCCAAACAGAGTTCAAAACATAACGTAAAAGCGAATAGCGTAGATAAAGTAAACTTTTATGAAAACTTGAATTTAAAAGAACTTTTAACAGAACTCTTGAAGCAGACTTTGAGACCAACAGATCAAGATAAAAAACGATTAGTGCGCGGTATCCTTAGACTAACTAGCTCCGACTCAAATGTTCTCTCGTTGAACTAGCGTCCACGCGACAATGGAAACTTAAACGTAAAAGACTTTTAGGGACGCAAACTAGATAAAGTGAAACTCCAACTTCATCTTTACGACAAAGAAATCTTTAGTGTTACGAAAACTAGAGTTAGTAAACTATCAACAAGTTATACTTACCATTCTGACGATGATGCGTGGCATGACCAGGTCTGCCATGATAATTTTCTTTAAAGTGAATTTCGGGTGGTCTAAAACTCGGTTCAAGTGAGTGTGTGCACAATGGTGCTTTGCCTCAAACAAAATGGTTGAGTACTACCCTTAGAGGAAACAGCGTCAGTTTTCTATCCAATCAGAATTAAGTTAATCTAGCAAGCATACTAATCTATCCTAACGTTTTCCAAGGTCACTTATAATTGCGGACCTCTCGGGAAATATCTAAAATAAGACTAATTCTGATTGGACGGTACATCACTTTATAATTAGTGAAGGTCATTGCATTATTATCGCTAAGTGAAGGTCACTGCATTATTAATCAAGGACATTCAAGGGCTTCAAAACAAAACAGTCAACGAGTTTAGCTTGTTGCCAGCTTGTATTTTCTGGCAAAAAGAGCATTCAAGGTCAAATAAAACAATTTGTTTTGTGCAAAAGGAGAAATGATTGGTGTTTTTCGATCCTTGGTTCATGGCAAAGCGATTATAAAAGGAGGTACA
>JAEMPF020021171.1:0-5000 GCA_022496165.2 Catalaphyllia jardinei | reverse complement strand
TAGCTTCACCTTCAATTCGCTCGTTTAGCTCGTCCGCTTCGTCTCCAGCTTTAACTTGCCTTTCAGTGTCCTTCTGTTGCTGATACAATGTCCGTAATTCTTCCAGTATTTCGAAAGTTTTATCTTTAATTGTTTCCAAACGCTCCAAGTAGCTTTAATTCCTTCTATTTCTTCAAGAGTTCTTGGTTCAACGCCGCCGCTGACGCCAGCAACCCGACCCGCTAATTCGTTTAGCTGTCTTGTTATCGCCGCTTTTAATTTTCGTTTTTCCGCTTTCAAAGCTTCCAATTTCATAGTAGGTTCTTCCGCTGAATTTTGCCCGTTGTCCGACATGTTTCCACTGACTTCCTTCGAAGAATCCACAAAATGTCCTCACGTTTGACAGAGACAACACCGATTGCGAGCGTCACTCAAATCCACTACGCGAGCGCCACACAAATCCACTCCACGTCCAAAACCGTTTTTTTTTTCCCACTTTTCCTCAGTTAAAGATTTCCAAGTTTTAAAGCCTTTCATCCGGCTCGAACGACCAGAATAATCTTACTCCTTAGGTTCCAAAAAGCTCCAAAATTTCCTCAAACCACAACCTTTTCCTTTTTTTTCTGGCGTAAGCGCTCCGTTTTCTTTAATCCGGGAACTTAATTACAACTAAAACGTCAATCATTTCGCGCGTAACTTCCGGTGAAGAAATTTCCGGTATCTTGAAAGAAAATAAATTAACTTTAACAGCTACGGCACTAGACCACGTGACAGGCGCTCGACTCTCGTGGACAAAGAAATAAATAAATCAAATGACGCCATAACGTGGCATTACACTTCGTGTAAGCCACACGAAAATGATACCCGTGAAGTGATATGATATCATTTTATTGCAGTGAAATCATATCTTATCACTTCACGGTTTGAATTGTCCAATCAAATAGACTGTAATAATTTGGTTGGACCATTCGGATTGAACCGATTTGACGCCTGGCGTCAAATTTGGCGGGAAGAATTGCTTTGCAGTTTTATCAACGAAATGGCCGCTTCAAGATTTGTGAATGTCTCCGATGAAGATATTTCTCAGTTTCTCGAAGAGAACGAAAACAAGTATATGTAATACCAGATCGTTTCTATTCACTCGTTTTTAAGACTCGCTCGTTCGCGATATGGTATTAAAAACTCGTGAATAAAAACGATGTCAGGCTCTAAACATGTAATAACCTATATATGTGAGGATAGCATATCGTTTTTATCAATTTGCTACCACTTGGTATACCACTGACTTGTAGTATAGGTAATGAAATGATTTCGAGTGCAATTTGGAATACACAAGCGCGAGTAAATTTTTCAAACATTACAAAAAAATGCACGAACTTGTAGTCTTTGACAAATTTACGAGTGCTTATTTATTCCAAATGGCTCGAGAAAAATCATTTGATTACTTGTTAATAATATACAAGTGACAATTTCTGTCACGCTTCAGGATTTTACGTGACAAATGGAGGCAACAGGCTACGTCAAAATTTGACAAGTAAATTCAAGCGTAAAAATCCATTCACTCTCTCCAAGTCATGTATGAAAACTGAGCAGTTCCTTTTTAAACTCATGGTTGAATTGAAAACTGAACATGACCACAAAGCAGTGGAAGAACTTCCTGCGGTTTTGATGCGGTTTTCTTCCCAATTGTTTTTCGAATGGTTGAGAAACTGTGTGCAAGAGACTATTAAACTTAGCCTAGAGACCATGATCTAAGAGAACACGTCCCCCATACATGGGCCTCTTCCCATGATAATCTTTCTCAATCTAATTTTAGCGCGTGGTCAAGCTGCGAGGCCATTTTAGGAAAGACACTTGATTGGCCAATTTAAACGACGTAATAACATCGAGGTTTAATTTTAACAGTTAATCAATTACGCAAAAAAACTTTTCGTCGGGATTTTCGATGGAAGCGCATTTCGTAAGGTCAGAGGAAGAATAACTCTAACTGTCTGGCGCTTTGAAAGAGCTTTCTAAAGATATCTTTTTCTGTTTAGGCCGTTCAGTACTTTTCGAGAAAAGCGTGTTATGAATGCAATTCCTGTCAGCAGCTAGAGCGCCTAATGTGAACCAGTCATGCAGAGAAATGACAAAACTAATTTCCGACGTAAAAATCACGATAAACACATAGAAGATAATTTTCCTGACCAACAGTTTCAAAAGGCTTTCCAGATAGGTGTCTCTCAGGGTCTCTACCGATCCAAACGATGTTTTAGTTCGTTCCAAAGAAGCACTTTTTCCGGCGCGGACATCCCTGAAACTCTGGTAAATATTACAAAGCAATTTCGAAATTAAATATGTAAACATTTGCACCGGGATTTTCGGACCGAAAGTTCTAACAAACGGGAAACAAGTATTGAGCTGTCCTACGCTTTGAATAACCTTTCCAAAGAGATGTTTTTCGATTCAATCCGTTCAGTACTTTTCGAGAAACAACTTTCGTGCGTGTTTATTGGAATGCAATTCTAGTCAGCAGTAAATGTTACACAGCACTTCCGATATTAAATAAAAAAATGATTTGGGGGGGGGGGGGGGAAATAGTTATAACAAACGCGAAACAAATATTTTAGCTGTCGTGCTCTTTAAAATACCTTTAGAGAGAGATGCTTTTCGCTTCAATCCTTTCGGCACTTTCCGAGAAACGACTTTCAAGCAGATTAGAAATTGGAGTATTCACTTTGGGTTAATCATTCATTATTCATGCGGGTACACGTATAATTGTCCTGCCCAGCTCTGAAAATGATTTCCAATGCTAACAGTGCGGCAGTTCAACTGAACAAACTGATTTTTTTCGCTTAGCCCGCTTAAGTTTCGATTTCTTATTTGGATGGACACAACCTGATGACCGTTGAACATTGCTTGCGTGATCGGGGGCCTAGACTATAAATAACGTTGACAGCGTGACGCGAGGCTTAAAATAGCTTGAAAAAGATTATCATAGGGCAAGGGGATGTGTTCTCTCATCTCATTTTCTCTTGACCTAGCCTGGTACAAGTTACTTTGACCAAAATACCAAGAAACGAAGCTAAAATCTACGAAGAAACGGAATTTCTTAGCTCTGAAAGGCATCATTTTAACCTCTGCTGGTTGCTGCCTGACTTTAGCTTCTTCACTGGATGTTGTACAGGTTAGATCAGTTTGCCTCTTGAACTGAGTGTTTACCGCGTTTTGTTAGGGAACGACCTTCCTAATCTCTAATTAAGCCCCGGCCAAACGATCGCAACATTTCAACGCAACATATCCCAACATTGTTGGGTGCAACATGTTGCGTATGTTTGGCCACCCTGTTGTGAAATGTTACGACATGTTGCGACATGTTGGGTGTTATTGGCTTAACCGAGGAACTCAGCTCTTACCAGTCAACTTGACGCGAACTCTGTATCGCCATGGGTTTGACGTCCAAAGGTGACACTCGAAAGTAGTTTCTTCTCTTTCAGTGGCTCTTTTTATTATCAAGGTGGCCACTTCACTTGTGCTGATATTTAAACGTGCTTGGTAGTTTTTGGATATTGTAGGGGTACCACTACCACTTAATTTAAATCCAATATCATTTCTGGAGCCGATAATGGAAAATGTAGTTAATTGCAGGTCTGAGCCAGCGGGGAGTACGTAATTCCATTTCAGCTGCACTTGAGTACTTCTGTTGAATACCAGAATGTCAACAGTTCTAATATCATTTATATCCGTCTGATTCCAGGCTGGAGGAGGTGCTGTCCATGTTATAAAAGTTGCTGCCAGATTTTGATGTCAGAAATGTACATTGACAACTTATAAACACAACATCGATTTTTTTATTGCAATAATACTGCAATCGTTGATACTCGCTTATCATTGGTTAGAAGCGGATCAGTTTATCCCAAATTTTATATACCCCACTAAAATGGATTGTATCGGTCGCGTTTGAGCAATCAGCTCTTGATAATGGAAGCGACCATGTCCAGATTAAACTTCCAGGCTTGCTGCTTCAGACAAACAAAAAACTACTTATAAAGAAGCGGCAGTAAACAAAAACACCATGCCAAAAAATCAACCGAAACCTGACTCCGCACTTACCAGGATAGAAGCTGCGATTTATGATTGCCCTGCAAACGGTCTTTAGTAGTAGATGATGTTGTTTTTACTCCTTGTTCCGGATTTCCTGCATACTAATTTGGATTTCCTAGGTAAATCATTAATATTTAAACTGTCCAGGTAAAATGCGTTCCTGCATACTAATAAAGTGTCTTCCTCCATACTAATGAAGTGCCTTCCTCCATACTAATAAGCAACGCTCTAGTACAATGAAAACAATAAACTTGCCCGGTCTTGCCCGCTAATAGTGAACCCTGGTTAAAAAACTCTATTATGTGTTCAAAATAAAAGCGCAAATTTTAACGAAAGTGTTATCTTTCTCGTATAATCGCTTTGCTAGGAAATAATTTCGTTCGAGTTCGTTGTTTGGAAAATTGTGTTCACTGTTTATCAACATGGGTTTCGTTACCGACGTTCGCGAATTTCAAACTGCTTTGAACGCTTGTTTAACTGTCAGCCCTAGATTTGCATACAAACTCCAACGGAAAACTGAGTCCATGGGACAGCTCTACCATTGAAATTACAATAATAGAAGTTCAGAGCGCTAATTAAATTGTCGACACGCGACAACAAAAATTTTTTCGAACACGTTTCTTGAATAATACTTTTATTAGCGAC
Organism: Catalaphyllia jardinei; assembly: GCA_022496165.2. Taxonomy (NCBI): domain Eukaryota; kingdom Metazoa; phylum Cnidaria; class Anthozoa; order Scleractinia; family Caryophylliidae; genus Catalaphyllia; species Catalaphyllia jardinei. Next base: position 293 of record JAEMPF020021171.1, on the reverse strand, counting down.
AGAAGTTAGCGAATACAAAAAAAAATAATACACCAAAATTAAAACACAACATAAAGTAAATCAGGAATTTATGCAATGAACAATAAGACTGAAATCCCCTGAACAAAGAAATAAACTCTAATCGGACAACACACTAGATATTGGTTTGAAATACATTTGTATTGGGAGCAAAACACAGTAGGTCTAGATCTCAAGCGCACGCCTAGAGAAAATGTGGCGTTTCTGGCTGTCGTTGCGTATTAAATTTCGAGTCATAAACAGTTCCAGCAAATTTTAACAGTTTTTGCGAAGGG
>JAEMPF020021170.1:0-11971 GCA_022496165.2 Catalaphyllia jardinei | reverse complement strand
TTTTTTAGTGATGTTCCTTGATCTTCTAGATCCTCTGATTTCTTCAAGAACACTGACAAGTTGAGACGTGTACATAAATTAACCATGCTGTGCACACATAATAATGATATCATCAACATTTATGAATTAGTGCAAAACAAAACAAAATACCTGACCGGGGTTTTAAATTTTCTCATTTGTTGGTTTGAAGAACAGTAGAGAAGGAAAAACAAGACAAATTATTTTTGAAATTTGCACTGCATAACCACAATCTTGCACTAACCATTTAAGTCAATTTCAGCCAGTGATTTTCCAGCAAATTTTCTTGTTTCCCCTTGATCAACAGTGAGAAGTAACTTGCTCACTTTCGCAATTTCAATGGTAGATTCATGTAGACGATAGAAGTCCCTGTGCACTCGGATATCATGACCAAGGTGTCGCGTACCTGAGAAATGGTTGCAATGTACTTTCTGAGTTTGGTACTTGTTATATTTGTGGGGTTTGAGAGAGGTGGGTCACACTCCATAGCAAATTTCCACAGGCAATCCCATGCTCTCATGTGCCCCAGGGACTGCCTGCTTGGTCTGGCAAAAATAAACTGGTTTTCATCTGCAATCCCCACAGCTTTCCTTGTCTTGTTGAGGAGATCGATGCTGCTTTCACCTCAGGTGTCAAAATTACAGGTACCTTCCTGCCCCTCTTACCTCAAATCTCAACCATGTCTAATCTGTTTTAAGGTTAACATAATAAAACCATAATTTATATTTGTTCAAACAATATTTTACAAACAAAGAAAGGAATAAAATAGGGAAATTTTCTCTATAAATTGCCCAAAATCTGAGTAGCATCAGAAGGACAAGTCATTATGCTAAACATTTTCAAGACTGATTTATGTTCCCACCGTGTTGCAATCATGGGGGTTGCTCAAAATTCCAAGGCAGTAAACTTAAACTGGGTATTCCAGAGAGCAAAGAGGGTTCAAACCAGTAAACCTACAGTACTAACAGGGGAGTATGGATATTTCTTCGAACAAAACAGTGTAAAATATCCTTATTGAAATCAAAACTGAAAATGGCTATCTCTGTTCTAATATAACTCATATATTAAACTAAAATGGAATAATTTTTCATGACAAATTGCCTTTAAAATTGAAAAAAAAGTTAGGCAAGATCTGTCATCATAAAACCAATGCCAACCACAGGTGCAGCCAGTATCTCAGCACTTTCACCACTAATATCATCATTTTTAAGTCATATCTTTTTTAAACGAAAGAAATGGAGCTGGCACTTTTACTTAGGACTCACATAATATAGGACAAAATTAAAGAACCAAATAACAACCGGTAATGTCACATAAGTTACACATGTTCCAGATAGGTACATGATTAACTAGATCTACTGGATAAGTTCTAAAATATTTATTAATGTTACGTTAAAGTTCGTAGTGTTCAATGTAAAGTGATGTTTAATACAAGTATTAATTTTTGTAATTTTGGAGGTTATCCTTCCTTTATTATTTTAGATAAGTCCTCTATGAAAATTGATCATTTATTAATTTTATCAGTTAACTCCATGGGCTTAATTAGTATCTGACTTGCCTTTTCGATAATTCTCTTTCAAAGCCACTTAGTGATGCCATGATTTCAGGATTATTATAACTTGCTTCCAGTCAGGTCTGTGATGATAACTCTCTGTAAGCATATTTGATGCTTCTCCACCCCTCCTCTTATTGAAAATAACCAGTCTGGCGAGAGTTGCTTGGGCAAGTTGGCTCCACGCTTCTAGTTGAGGTTGTTCTGCAAGGATCTGTGTGCTGGAAGAAATCTTTGACTGGAGACTCCTTCTTAGTTTCTCAAGATCTTCTGCAAGGGGTAATAACTTTGTTAAATTTACTTGCTCCTAAGGTACTGAGAGAATGGTGGGAAACATGATGGCTCCACTCAGAATCTAAAAGTTTTTCAAAAGTGTCAGCACCCTCTTGCAGGTCTTTGTCTTTTCTACGGAAGGCCTGGTCCCGAAGAATAGAAACACACTTTTTTAGTGAATGACCAATCTTAAGAGACAATGAGAGGGTAGCAACTCTCTGAACACCTTGAAACTGAAATTTTGAAAGGCTTTTAACAGCGCTGACAACAACATCAAATTTCCCTGGCTTGATGAAATCACTGAGCTGGGCATTTGGACTGAAATCTGCAGTATGAAGTTTTGTCAGGAGCCTGTCAAGTTCCCTCATTTTATTGAGAAGTAAGGTGCTGTTGCTTTTCGCCATGCTGTTCAACAAATATCAATCCAACTTCCTTGATAAGCCAGTCATTCTTAGCTATTAGGGAAACTTCATCTCTTTTCATAGTTGTGAAAAGTCGGCTTAACATACTGTTGTTATCACTAGAACAGTAGGGTTAAGCAACAACAACTTTGCCTTTGCTTGCACCTTCTGATATTTTGAGGCATCAGGATTGCCATCTTTTGGCTGTGCACCACAACTTTTGATGTGTTTCCATAATTCCTGCCGTTTGAAGAAGCCCAAGCAATAATTGCATGGGAGATAATCAGGAATGCACTTTTCAGCAGAGGAAGGGCATCTCTTGAGAATAAGCTCCCCTTTTCCAGTTTCTAATACAGTTACATTGTGGTGATAGTTACCCAGTAACCTTAGCTTCTCAAGATGGTTCTTTCTTGTAGGAGATCCTTTAATGAAAGAGAGGTGTTTCGTGCTCAAATCCTTTTTAATGCACACTGGTCGAAAGGTACGCAGGAAAGATCATGTAACTAACGAACACATTAGCATATCTGACATAATTAAGCGAGCATACATTAGTCACATAACATCCCCCTTCCTTTGGGATGACAACTTGAAAGCAACAATCACAATAACATAATCAGTGTTCCTTAATCAAAACGTCAAGTCCAGTTTCTAACAAATGTTCAGAATCCTTAGTGCAAGTAGTCCTTAAGGTAGGCAAGTTCTCTGATGGTCCTTTTGGGGCGCTGTGCTACAGGAGCATGTACTACTTGCTGGTTGGGCCCCCGACTGGACTGGACCGGTGCTTCCTGGGTGCTGCTGGCCCCAGCTTGAGCCTTTTCCTGATTCTTGTTTGGAGTGTCCAACAGCGTCTGTTCAGAGGTTTGTTGGACTGGTGGTGTCCGCTGTGGGGACCTCTGTGGTATGGGCTGCTCGCAAAGGTCTCTCCTGTTCCTTCAGTAGGTCCTTTTCTCCGTCTCGACTTCATAGGAGCGTTCGTCATGTCTTTTCCTCAGCCGTGGCCTGTTCCCATACTCTTTTTCCTAGATGGAATGGTCTCATCCTAACCTGAGCTCCTTCTTCTAAGGGGGAAAGGTCATGCGTTACCCTGTTGTAATACAGAGCTTGCCGCGCCTGCTTTGCCTGCATCTTCCTCTTTACTGTTTCAGCTTGTACACACTGCAGCTTTAGTAGCTCTTTGGTTGTCGGGAGTTGTGTCTTACAATGCCGGCCAAGAAACCGTTGGGCAGGACTGGTCCCCATTGACTCAGTAGAGGTGTTTCTATGCGCCAGTACTGCAAGGTAAAGGTCACCTTTGGTGTCTTTGGCCTTTCGCAGAAGTCATTTCGCCTTTTTGACAGCTGCTTCTGCCTTGCCATTTGTCTGTTGGTGTCCAGGACTTCCTGGTCGGTGCTCAAAACCCCATTCATTGGCAAAGTTACTGAATTTCTTGCAAGCAAACTGTGGGCCATTGTCACTTATGACGATGTCTGGTATGCCTTGTCTCGCGAAGTGGCATTTCAGCCTCTTTATGACAGTGCAGGCTGTTGTGTTAGGAAGGTGGTCGATTTCCCAGAAATTTGAGAAATAGTCAACAACGATCAGGTAGTCCTGGCCATTGATGGTGTACAAATCTGTACCAATCTTCTCCCATGGGCGTTCTGCAATTTCATGGCTCATCAAGGACTCTCTGCCGCCTCACCTCATATTTGCTACACGTCTCGCATTGTGAGATGTACTCCTTTAGCTTGGCGGTCATGCTGGGCCAGTACATGCACTCTCTAGCTCTCCTCAAACAGCCATTTATGCCGATGTGTGAGCTGTGAAGGCGTTCTTTCATCTTTGGCCGCATCTGTTTCGGGATGAGGAGTCGCTCTCCTTTGAAGATAAGACCATCATAGATGCTCATCTTGTCCCTGAAGCTGAAGTAGGGTGCAAGTACTGCTGGAAGTTCTTGCTTTTCCTCTGGCCAACCAATCTGGATGACTTCCTTTAACTGCTGCAACACGTCATCATTACGGGTGCTGGTCCTAATCTCCTCCAGTCTTTCATCAGTCATTGGCAGTAGTTTGACTGCGTTTACACGTTCGAATTCCCCTTGGGTATTCGTAGTGGTTGGAAGAAATGCCCTGCTAGGGTGTCTGCGAGGTACATCTCTGGACCTGGTTTGTAGACAATACTCACGTCATACTTCTGAATCTTCAACAGCATCCCTTGTAATCTCTTGGGTGCGCTTCGGAGTGGCTTGTTGGAGATGGCTGCTAGCGGCTTATGATCGCTCTGAACTGTCACTGAGCGACCATAGACGTACTGGTCAAATTTCTGTAGCGCAAATACTACTGCCAGCATCTCCTTTTCAATCTGTGCATAACGTGTTTCTGGGTCTGTCAAGGCACGGCTTGCAAAGGCTATAGGTTGCCCATTCTGCATGAGGGCAGCCCCAAGTCCCTTTTCACTTGTGTCGCATTGCACTGTGAGTTCCTCACCAGGGTTGTAATACTTCAACAACGGTGCCTCTGTCACAAGCTCTTTGACCTTCTCAAATGCTGCCTCGTGTTCATGTTGCCATTGCCATGGTACATCTTTACGTGTCAACTGCTGTATGGGTTCTAGCACCTCTGCCAGCCGTGGCAGAAATTTTGCAAGATAGTTCACGAACCCGCAGAATCGCCTGACAGCTTTGACATTGTCTGGCTTGGGCATGTTATGTACGGCCTTGATCTTCTCTGGGTCAGGTCTCAGGCCATCTGCTGTGACCAGGTCTCCCATGTAGAGTATCTCTTTACATAGCAGCTTTAGTTTCTTCTTGTTGAGCTTCACTCCTTGCTCTCTGCACCGCTGTAAGAACTGATGCAGCTTGTTGTTGTGGTCAGCGGTCGCTTCCTCATCTGTCTCCCCTACTCTATAAACGACCATGTCGTCGTGTACTGTCAGCAGGCCATCTAGTCGGTCAAGTACTTGGTTCAGCCTCTTTTGGAATATCTCACTGGCCACCCTGACTCCAAATGGAAGGCGTTTCCACCGGTACCTGCCGTAGGGTGTGTCAAAAGTCGTCAGCCTGCTCGACTCGTCATCCAGTTGTACATGCCAGTAGCCGTTTCTGGCATCTATTTTCGTGAAACATTTTGCTCGTGCAAGGCTTGGGAGTACATCATCTATCACAGGCAGGGGGTATCTCTCTCTCTTCAGTGCTTTATTCAGTTGCTGCGGGTCTAAGCAAAGTCTCAGATCACCCGATTCCTTTGTTGCAATGACAAGGTTGCTCACCCAGTCGGTGGGCTCATCAACAGGCACCAGTACACCAATGTCTCTCAGTCTATCAAGCTCAGTTTTGAGCTTCAGTTTAATGGCGAATGGCACTCGTCGCGATGGTGCAATGGTGGGAGGCACAGAAGGGTCAACGTCAAGGTGCTGCAGTCCTTCAAGTGTCCCCAAATTGCCCTCAAACACATCACGGTATTCTTCAATGATTTCTTGTGCTGTCTGTCTGGGTTTGCCATTTTCGCTGCAGCGATTTTCTCAAAATTCTCTTCGTGTACTTCCATTAGTCCCATCTGCTGTATCACTGCTGCGCCTAGCAGTGGGGTGAGATTCTCCTTGACAATGATGAACTCTATGGAGTACTTCTTTTGATTCCTAGGATTGCGTATAGTCACGCGGCAGATTCCTTCAGGTTTAAGTTCAGTCTTATTCCACATCTGCAAAACACGTTTCGTCGGCTGGATATCTTCTTTGTTGACGTATTTGCTTGGCAAAACATTTACGGTTGCACCGCAGTCGATATGGAACTTAATGGGCTTCTCGTTGATAAGCATCTGTGCGTAGATTTCACGTTCCGAGACGCTGTTGACAGTTCCTGTCATCTCTGGTTTCGAGGTCACGCAATACAGTAATTCTTCCTCGCTGGTTTCGTCTTCTTCAAATTCAACATTTTGTGTTTTCTCTCTTGCTCTGCACTGGGACGCGAAGTGGTTTTTTTCCACATGCTCCACAAATGAGGCCCCAAGTGGCGCAATTGGTTCTGCCTTTGCGATGTTTTTGCCCACAGAAATCACATAGCCTGTCACTTGTGTTGTCATCGTTAAGGTTTCCAGTTCGGATTATCTCGGCCCGTTTGCTTCGGGTATTTGCGCTCTGGTTTCTTCGGTCTCTCCATCTTCACCTTATGGACATCTTCAGGTTCCTGTGTAGTCTGATCCATATTCTTAAGCTGCGTGTTCAAGACTTCGTCGCTTTTCGCGATCTCGATGCACTTTTGCAAAGTTAGTTTGCCTTGACGCAATAGGCGTTTGCGCGTTCCTCCATCACATAGGCCAAGGACGATTCGGTCGCGGATGAGTGTGTCGTGTAAACACGTGCAGAAATTGCATGTTTGTGCAAGTGTCCGTAGTTCTCCTATGTAGTCATCTATGGATTCTCCTTCTTTTTGATCACGGCTATTGAAGACGTAACGCTTGTACGTTTTGTTCGTCTCACCGATCGCAAAATTGTCAAATTGTTTGATTATCTAGGACAGCTTGCGCCGGTTTTCGTCGCTGAGGTCAAAGCTGTTGTAAATCTTGACCGCGTCAGGTCCTACTGAGTAAAAGAATAATGTCACTCTGTATTCCTCCATCTGCTTGTCGAGCTGTGCTACGATGGAGTAGTTCTCCCATTGCTGTTTATAAACTTTCCAGTTTACGGCCTTGTCTTTCGCCGACAGTTTTAGGCCAGTGGGCGGTTGTATGCCCTGCATCATCGGAGGGAGAATTTGCTGTGAGGGGTTTCCACTCGAAGATGGCGGTGGATCAGGCATCTGTACGGTTTCAGGATTCGTTTCTGCGTACTGAACGGGTTCAGGGTTCTTTTCTGCGCTCGAACTCAAACGGTGTGAAGGTTTGACAAGCTCCCACCGCTGCCACCATGTTTCGTGCTCAAATCCTTTTTAATGCACACTGGTCGAAAGGTACGCAGACAAGATCATGTAACTAACGAATAAATTAGCATATCTGACATAATTAAGCGAGCATACATTAGTCACGTAACAAGAGGGCAATGGCCACTTCCCTTTCAGACTGGTGTTTCTATTTGCCACAATAATAACAGGCCTGCTTCTTATCATAAACTCTTCCCTTGCCTTCTTTTTTCTGAGTACAACGTACCAGCACTGAAATGATACATGAAGAGGATTAAATTAATTTCTACCTCTTACTCTCAACCATTAATTTTATTCTCACTGATTCATCTGCTTGAAATTCGTTCTCTAAAAAAAAGCAAATTTGTGATTTTCTTGAAAATTGTTACATGCAAGCTGTTTCAAGCAATGTAAAGAAGAAATGTACTCACTGGCTAACTCAGGTTAAAATAATCATTGATCACTAGTATTGTCCCACATTTTTTGACAATACTGATCATTGTTCTTGAAAATTAAGCCTGAATGTAGGCTCCCACCCAGACATTCTTTTTTAGTGGGAAGGAATGTGTGATGAAGCTCTAAGAATGTCTGCGTGGGAGGCTAGCCTGAATGACGAGCGACAAAAAATTAACAAAATTATTGGACAAGCTTGAGCAAAATAACAACCAATATTAATTATCAGATCAATTATTATTATTATTATGGTGAAGTTGAGGGCCGAGGAAAATAATATTGATCTGCAAAACAGTGACAAAATTATGATATTTTGCGATAACCAAGTTCAATAATAATATTATTATTTTATCATTCGGCCACCAAGTTCGTTTTCTGCCAAAAGTGTGGTTTCATTTATGCATGAGCAGAATATTATTTGCAGCCACATTCATGTGTATGAGCAGTCACCATTATTTGTTAGCAGTTATTTGCAGGTCACATGGATGAAGGCTCTCAGCCAATGAAAAGGAATAAAAATTTGCAATCAATGATAATAATAACCACTATAATTAAGTTTGTCCTACAAAACAGTTGCCTTTAGATCAACTTTTGCATCACTTCTCTTCAATTTTAAAGAAACAATGTACCTCCTCTCTTGTGTTTTCTGTTTGTGCGGGGCAACACTGCCTCATCCTCTCGTTCAGATGACTCTTTATGACAATCTTCAGCAAGACAATACTTGTGATTACTTGACCTTACTAAACCTTCTGAAATCTCTTTAGAGCAACTTGGTTTACCTTCAAGAAAGATGACACAGAAACGGTTTTGCATTTAAGGCACTATATCAAAGACAAAGGCCTGGATAATATATCTGCCAACTGTGATTGACAACCCTGTCAACGTAATAAGTCAACCGGCTAGTATTGTAGCCATGGTTAGATGATGTACATAAAACAAAATTGTCAAAAGCCTTTATAGTAAATATGATGAAACTGAAACATCAAAGGGGCAGTTAATGAATAGTCACTAGATCCATGAGCTTGATTAAACCAAGCTATGAAAACACTAATATTGAAAACAGGGGGCTGGAGCAAGCAAAACACTGACAAATGATGAAATTTTGCGATGCCAAATTCAATAATGTTCTATCATTCGGCCACCAAGTTCGTTTTCTGCCGAAAGTGTGGTTTCATTTATGCATGAGCAGAATATTATTTGCAGCCACATGTGCATGAGCAGTCACCATTATTTGTTAGCAGTTATTTGCAGGTCACATGGATGAAGGCTTTCAGCCAATGAAAAGGAAGAAAAATTTGCAATGAATTATATTATTATAACCATTATAATTAAGTTTGTCGTACAAAAAAGTTGCCTTTGGGTCAACTTTCACATCACTTCTCCTCAATTTTAAAGAAACAATATACCTCCTCTCTTGTGTTTTCTGTTTGTGCAGGACAACACTGCCTCATCCTCTCCTTCAGATGATTCTATGACAATCTTCAGCAAAACAATGCTTGTCATCGCTTGATCTTTCTAAACCTTCTGAAATCTCTTTAGAGCAACTTGGTTTACCTTTGAGAAAGATGACACTTTAAAGGCACTATATCAAAGACAAAGGCCTGGATAATATATCTGCCAACTGTGACTTTGTAAAACAGACCCCCTAAAAATGGTTGGCCATAGTGACAGTGAACTCTCAACTAACATTCCCACAACAGGTGACCAACAGATCACTGAAAATGTATGGCCAACAATTATTAATGAACATTTAATTTACCCTGGTCTTGTAGAGAAAACTAATTCAGAAACTAGTAAACAGACTACTAGTTTATATTTCGCCATTGCAAAAATGACTAAAACCTCACAGTTATCTCAATACAGTGTATGTATCTGGGTATGGGTAAACATATTGATCAGATTAAAAAGGCTTGTTTACTCGACAATAAACAGTGTTACAAGTACCTGCACTGTTTTCATCATCAGAAGAAGATGAACTGGAAAACATCATTTTTCTCTTCAATTTTTGCCTGCTGTTACCTATAAATTACAACAACATTTGCCTTACCATCTCTCTCTTATTGTCACGACCGATATATTACCCTTTGCATTACGTGCACAATGTTTAATATTGTTCAATTTAGTTAATCAATGCTACCTTTTGCAAGTCCGTAACTTGATCATTATTTTGATAACCTTTGTAACTTGATCAATTTTGGGGAGCCTTAGGAGACATGCTCAGAGTTTTAAACACAGAAAATTAGGAGCTGGAGAAATCATTTTGTCTTTTACAAAACGTAGCTGGAATTATAACGCAAGTTTAACTTAAGTTTATCTTTGTTGCTCATTCTGTTCATTGATCAAACAGTTTTCATTATTTGTAGCTATTCTGTTGCATAATGCGTAATTCTGTAATTTTGTATTTTTCACCGCATGCTTCAGTGGTAAGCAAGGAATAAATCTGTTGTCAAAATCAGACTGGAAGTGTGCGGTTGAACTTGGCGCACTCTGGATCAATACTTTCCGCAAGGACTTGGTTCGGGAATGCGACACTTATTACAAACATTCAATTCCTTTATACACTGCAGCAGATGTTTCAATAAATTTGGTGGTAAGAGTAACTTTAAATAGGGCCCTATTTGATTAAATCTAGATAGCACTCCTCTTTCCATCCCTGGCAAAAATCCAAGTTGGTCACAATATTCAACTTGACAACCATGTCAATGTAATAAGTTGACTTTGATGCTAGTGTAGACTGGCTAGTATTGTAGCCATGGTTAGATGATGCACAAAATGAAGTTATCAAAAGAGGTATGTAGTAAATTATGATGAAACTGAGCTTAGCACTCCTCTTTCCATCCCTGCCAAAAATCCAATGTTCTAACAGGAAAAACATCATGTCCTCTTTTGTTTCCCATACGTTTAGCAGGCTAGCTGCAAAATAAACATCGTTCACCAAAATCAAATGTTGGTTCACTGGAACGCAGGGTACGACTTGCACTAGAGGCTGTTTCTTCATCAGCAGCCGTATGTTTCTTGATGTAGGAACAAATAACCTTTACATGACAGTATTTCTGCCTGCATTTTTGATGTACATGCTGTCCTGCAAAAGTTTGGAGTGTGTTGCCACGTAGTTTACTTGCATTGTTGATGCCATCGCTTGCTTTTTGCTTAAGTTCCACTGTTTCGAGGCTATTGGTTGATAATTCCTTGCAAATTACACAATACTCCATTGTGTGATGTTAACCGGACAATGAACCACATCTTTAACCATCTATGCTTTACCTTCACACAACATTTTTCACTAAAGTACCACTCTGGACGTCCAACAAAACGTTTCTACCAATACTCGTCTAAATAAATGTCTACTTGTGAAGCGAAGAACTTTGTTAGTTTGAAGGCCAGAGAATCATCCAGAGCAGTTGTACGTAGCAAGAATTTTGCAAACCAAACAACCGAGAGTCTTAAGAGTCACTGATACACGTATATACTTATTGATAGAGAACTACTAATTAAAGGAAAACTGTTGTTTTCCAGTTCTCAAAATAAAATTTCTTCGATATGATCAAAAAGTTGTTCAAATCTTTACATTTATGCACATGCACGTATTTTGTTTTCCAATTACGCCTATTGTTTTTAGCTGTTTGCTGTAAAAATTTATGCATATATTTTGAATAAATCGCGCGGCAGCCATTTTGAATTTAGAAAAAAAATTCAATCATAAAACTGTAATTTCACCATTTTATCCTTCAAAACATTTGGTAGACTTTTGACATGTTATTTATAGACATCAGTAGAATAACTTCCGGCAGAAATAAATTCTGTTGCAATTACTTCAAGGTTCGGTCTTTTTTTTCTCGTAGAATGACTAGACTACATCAGTTTTGGCCAAAAGTAAACAATATTATAATTTGTTAATTCAGCTAAAAGCTACATTACCAAATGCTGCAAAAAAAGCTGAAGGATAAATTTAACATTGAATACGAGGATTTACCTGAGCTTTACCTTCTAACAATAAAAAGTTTACATAGAAAAATCTGTAAGAGATTTTCAGTTCAAGGTACTAAACTACATAACTTGTACAAATATTCTTTTGAAGAAATTAGGAGTAGTAGTAGTAGATTCTGACATTTCTTTTTGTAACTTAAGTAGAGAGGAGATAGAACATATGTTAATTGTTCTGTCTCACAAAATTTTTGGAATGATTTTTAGTGGTATTGGTTTTGTAACACAAAGGAAACTTATATTATCTCTAAAAGATATTATTGTAGGGGTCTTTGGGTAATGGTAATGATTTTATGAATTGCTGTATTTTGGTTGGAAAATCGTTAATTTATCATTGTAAAAGAAATAATGTGAAACCTATGAAGTAACAGAGAATTAACTCTGAAGTGTAAATTTTAGTGCTAATTTAACCCATGAATA
>JAEMPF020021169.1:0-11971 GCA_022496165.2 Catalaphyllia jardinei | reverse complement strand
TCTAATTTTTACGTCTTTGATGAAACCCTAGTGTGTGACCATTCAAATGAAAGCTGCTGACCAGGACTTTCATGTGGTACTGTTTTGTTATGCCGTACAAGGTGGCTCTAATTTTACGTCTCGATGAAACACTAGTTTGTGACCATTTAAATGAAAGCTACTGAGCAGTGCTTTCATGTGCCCATGCTGTTGTTTACTATACTGAAATAATAATAATACACTTTATTTAGAGAAGGTGGCACGGAATAGTTGAGGTGGCCCTCTGTCTAACAAATTCTTACAAAACTAATGCAATGTAATAAGAATTATAAAAAGAAATGTAAGAGCTAAAAATACAATGTACGTTAAATTCTAACATGATTATCGATAAAAACATAAATAGGTTTTACGCTTTTCAGGAGTCTGGATAAACACTAGTATTTGGCAGTGTCTCTTAATCCGCGGACGGGACACGAGGACATGTGGGGCTGGGTGGAAATCTTATAGTAATTGTCCTCACCTCTCTTAAGATTTGCAATTCCTTCTTCGAATTCGACGTCCTCTAAAAAGGTGAGAAAAGTAATATTTCAAGCTAATTTATAGTTTATTGATTAAAAACAGACAATTTAAAATGGACCGACTATTCTTTATCACGATTGTCCTCACCGCTCTCTCCCCAGGTTAGGTCGTCCTGGAGTTCAGTGTTGTCCCCATCTTCCCAAGCCTCGTCTTCTTCACCGCTATCTTCCTCGTCCCAAGCCTCTTCGTCCTCTTCCTCGTCCCAAGGCTTTTCGTCCTTTTCCTCGTCCCAAGCCTCCTCGTCCTCTTCCTCGTCCCAAGCCTCCTCGTCCTCTTCTTCGTTCCAAGCATCTTCGTCCTCTTTCTCGCCCCAAGCTTCTTCGTCGTCTTCCTCGTTCAAGGCGTCAAAGTTCTCTCCCCAATCCTCGTCCCACTCTCCCTCGTCGTCCCATTCAGGAACAGGTTTCGCTTTGGCGATCGACAGAACAAACAGCACCAAGAATATCGTCAAAATGACCTTCATTTTGAACTAGGTTAAAAGCAAAAAAGTACAAAATTGATCTAAAAAAAACAAACCCACTTAAAACATTAAGTGAGAATTTCAGACGTAGTAATTTTTGCAAGGACCACCGTGAGAAAACAGAAGTACCGGATCCTCTCGTTTTAGATGATCTAATCAGCTATAAGTTGAATAACAGACGAAAAAAGCAAGGCTGATCACAAAGTATAAGGATATATTTTTCAATATTTCGGAAGGCACGGCCTTCCATCTTCAGGAAAATATATCCCTATACAGTGTAATCAGCCTTGTTTTTTTCGTCTATTAAGTGAACACTTGTGGTGATATTTTACCTCTTGTAGCGAAAAGCAATATTTATGCATACTTTTTGCATGTATCGAGGATCGAAAAAGTCGATCAGCGCAAAGCGCGCAAATGTATCACCGATTCTAAATCCAAAGTTTTCTTTTCTCGCCGGTTTTCGATTTCCACTCAAAGATAGCAGAAAATAATACATTTTTTGCCGAGAAGGCGAAATTTTACGAACAATTAACGCTGCATTTCTGTAACTTGATACACGTAAATATCCTAATGATTTTCAAAACGGCCTCTTTACTATTTTTAATTTTTTAAAAAGTAAGGAGGTTTAAAATAAAAGGAGCGTCATGGATCCTCAACTTAATGGGATTTAATCGTATTAGTAATACTAAAGTATCCTTCAAACTTGCTGTAAATATCATATTTCGCGCGTTCCAATCAAAATACTCTGGCAGGCTGTATGTGAGTGAAACTGAACGCACAATGTTTTTACGAAATAGAAACCTACCACAAGCGGTGTCCAGCCGACCGGCCGAATAGATCTTACCTTCCTCGACTAAACGCACTCAGCAAGAACCCGGAGCGGATTTTACGCCTACTCCGTGTCGTGTTTTCCAAACAGCAAATGCATTGATTTTCTAATGTCCATCTCCTATTCACTTGTCTTAGATTCTCCAGGGAAACAAAACTTCTTCAAGAAAAATGTGTTCACGCAGCGTTACTCAGAGTAAGAAATGTAAATTCAAACTAATTCAAAATTAATTTTTATAGTCAATCGTGTTTTAATATCCGATAACATAAGAAGTTTTAACTCGATTAAGAAACCTTCGTTTTAACAGATTTACTTTTCCTCGCGCTCCTGGCCAAAGTAGAAATTTTTTTCCAACTTAGCCTTCTTTACCTTAAGGCGGGGTTTTACCCGAAGGCTGTTTTGACGTCGCTTAACATGGTCTTGCTGCAAATACCTCGTTCATGTTTCAAGCAACGCTAAATACTGCAAATTTTTTTTTGGGGGGGTGGGGGTCAACTGTCTGGTAGTGTTCCCAAAAAAACTAAAAACTACTCCAAAATTCGCTCCTATTCAGGTAAAACCCCGCCATCACAAAAACGCATTAGCTAAATGCATGCGTGTACAAAGATTTTACCAGTTAAATGCAGATTTTCGTGAAATTAGTTTCCATGTCCTAAATTCGATTAAAAGCCAGTTGCATACAGTTGAATTAAGAGTTTACCTCGGACATGTAGTTCAATTCTTTGGTTCTGGCCGGCCGGATTGGAAAATTTACTGAACCAATATATTTCAAGTTGGTAGTTTGTAACCTGTGTCAATCTTATTCATCTTTAACCATCCTTGTTTCATTATGGTTTATTATTATCAACCCTTAGGTGTTTTTGCATTTTAGTGAACATTTTTCATATTTCCACCAATTTAAAATTCATTATGTACACGGCCAAAATACTGTGACTTGAATTCCTTTTAGTCTTCTTTTCCCGTTGTTTACACGAGAAGCGACCTGACAATCGATTGACTCGTTCAGGGCCGGGTTGTTCAGAGCCCGATTAAGCTAACCCAGGGTTAGTGAGAATTTTGATTTCATTTTTCTTAACTTTTTGGTTAGGTGTTCTGTTTATATTGTTTGCCCTTCAGTTTTGAGCTGCAGTAATCTCAAACTAAACCAAAGGTTAGAGGTGAAAAATATTTTTAAATACGAAAAAATAATGCTTCAGTTAACATCTAACCATGGGTTAACGTTAACCGGCTTTCGAACAACCCGGCCCAGAGGTCAAAACCTCTGCTGAAAATACCTCAAAACTGTTCCGATACGTACCGTAGCGCGTGCATCTTCCGCGACCTCTGAACGATATGAATTAATTCCAGGCCCATGTAGACTCGAGTCAAAACTATTGCTTTCTTTTACTCTTTTCCATTAAAAATGTTCAACAATTGCTTCAAGGTTAACTTCAACAAATTATTTGCGCAAATAAAAAATAATCCTTCTGCCGCGCCCTGAAGCGTAAATGGTACTTTCCTCCCGGTAGTATCTAAGTTTTATATCTCATATCTTCCGTATATCTTCCTGTACCCTTACCGTAAGCGCAAGAAACGAGTGATAACTGTAAAGCCAAACGAAAGCTTTCCCTCGAGTCAAACAATCGATCATCACCCCAAAATAAACTTACTTTAATTTTATCTCAAAAGACAATACCAATGATTTACCTACTACCAGAAGTGTAAATAAATTTTGTTTCGCTAATCAAAAATATTCGTTGTGCACCGACCATTACCTAATACGAATGACGAATAATTATAAAACACATTCAGCAAAGCATTAAAACAATCTTCAAGTAATTATTTCTCTCCACGGTAACAAGTTTATCTCAGAAAGCGCGCAAAAACGAATAATAAACGGCACGCTATGCTTGCAGAAGAAGCAGTGACATTTCCAAAATTCTGCCTAGAAAATTATAGATAAACAAACAAACGGATGCTTAAACGAAAGGCATGGGTCGCACTGTGATTTTTTTTTTTGCTTTCGTCGTCACACAAGTTTGTTTTGTTTTTTGTTTTTGTTTGTTTTGTCACACAAGTTTGCTACCCAATGTGTGGCTTCATAGCTCATTTGGTGGAGCAGCGGATGTCACGGGTTCGAATCTGTTGAAGCCCTGATATTTTTTTTTTCAGGCTTCTTCTTTCCAATTGCTTAAATTGGAAAATTTACTGCCATGATCATTCTTCACTTTCATGATTGCTACAGCTAAGAAGAACGGGGGGATTTATTGATCACAAATTAACGTTCCAGACTGCTGGAAAATAAACTATGGATTCGATTCTTTGATTCTGACCGATATCAGACCATGCAAGTGCTCAGTGGCTACAACGATCGTACGTTAGGCCATTTCGTTCTTGATCACAGAAATGGCCACCAACATGGTAAATTGGGGTATTGAGATCATGAACATACATGTAACTGGTTTTGATGCAACTGAAATATACATTCATCTCACACGTTATCGCCAAATAGAACCTCAATCAGCTCACTAGTGAAAGGAATTTGTCTGAGGGTAACGGTACTCTGTGTTTCAATGTTTTCCTCTTTAAATAATGAAACTGTGGACAGCTCTATGTTGCACTGGCACGATTCTGTCGATTAGTTACTGCGTTTTTATGAAATCGAGGCAAAATTTTTATAGAAGGAAATCTCGTGGTATCAACAAAATTTTGATTCCCGATCCCAAAAACGAGGTATAGTTTTGATCCCTGAACCTGCAAAATTTTGTGTGAAAATATGGGATCAGTTATGAAAAAAGTATACCTTATTACGACCCTGGTACATAACTCATTAATATTTGATCGATTCCTTGAATAGTGAGTTTGGGATAAATGTGATCTCATTTGGTTTGACAGCGAACTTTTTCAATGCTCTCCTTCAATTCGAGGCCCCAATTAGAGGTTTTCGGACTACGGGATATTCGCGGAAGGAATCACCGGGATGAGGAAAGAGTTATTGGGATACAGGTTATTGAGAAGTAGTTTCAGGGATACGGGATATTCGCAAAAAATTGTAGCATTTCAGATGTTTGTTGAGAAACGTTCTTGGATTACTTAATACATGCCCTTTTCTGTATTTTTGTTGATGATTAGATAGAAATGAAACTATATAAGTGTAAAACAAACCGTTTTTGATTTCTTGATCATTCATCGGTTCATCATGGCCACTATGTGGGGGTAAAAATAGCGCGCTAGCACTCGATCGAGGCAGCGCCACCATTCTCGTCCCCAGAGGCCGCGCTTCTTTTCGTCAAGAATCGCGACCTCTGGCGCTCAGTCAAACATTCTGGTTTTAAATGGCTTTGTAAACACAATAGAATGAGAATGAGACCAGAACCAATCAGATCTGAGCATGCGCAGAGTGACCGGAAGTCCGTGAATCGTGGACTTAAAGTGTTGGACTTGGCCAGAGGCCAGAAGTCGCGATTCGGAAGAAACGTGATGTCTATTTCATATAGTAGTTATCTATTGTTTGTCTTTGTCTTATAGTGGTTATCTATTGTTTTTTAAAATAAAAAATAAAAAGATTGAAGAAAATACATCAAGTACCTACCCGCGAATCTTGGTGCTGACCAAAAGGAGCGCGGCCTCTGGGGACGAGAATGCAGCGCCGCCCGATCGAGGCGAGACCTCTGTAATTGCGCAGGTCAAAGTCATTCATGGGGATTTCACCAAACACCTTAAATTTCACTTTGCAATAACCCTTTTCACGGTTACTTCTTCTCATTTACATTTCAAAGTAACCCAACGTTGATTCGACACAATTCTGGACAAGAACAACAAAATTATCCCAGGGTTATCTCATTTACATTACAATGTAATCCAATGTGGGTGCGAGGCAATTTCGGGCTAAAATGACAAAATAGCCCGAAATTGCCTCACACACATGCTAGATTTTATTGTAATGCAAATGAGCAAAGTTAACCGTGGAAAGGGCGATTGTCTCACGTGTATGCTGGATTATGTTGTAATGCAAATGAAGAATAATTAACCGTGAAAAGAGCAATTAGCATTTAATTTAACGTGTAGAAGGCTAGCTTAATTAGCAGGCAAGAGCACAATACTGATGTCGTCTTCTCATGAAATTTTTAATCAAATTTCCTTGGGAAAAGTTATTTTACCAGTCCCCATATATTATATCTATACATGTTCATCCATTCAATTGTTTAAAATTGAATTTTCTTTCTAAGAGGCCAAGTTCAATGTGCACCTTTGGGAAGAAAGACTACGAAAACTGCTGGTTTCTCGGCGTTCAACTCTGTACAACTGTTCAACGAGAATGTCTCACTCATCACATTTCTGTGTACTGAAAAAATAGTTATCTCCGATTGATTGATTGATTGATTGACTGACTGATTGATTGCTTTTTTTGGAGAGAGGGAAGGAGGGAGAACAATTTTGGTCTGCATATACGCATATAGGCGCAATGGGACTTCATCGATTGGTGCCGAACAATATCACGGGGCAAGTACGCGTCAGGGCACTTGCTGGCACCGAACAGCATCATGGAGTGGGTACGCGTGATTTAATTTGCTGATCCCAAACAGCTTTATGAGACAGGCATGTATGATGTAATCTGCTGGTCCCAAACAGCATCATGGGGTGGGTACGTGTGATGTAATCTGCTGGCGCCGAACAGCATGACGGGGTAAAGGGTAGGTAAGTGTCACGTCATCTGTTGGCTGTAGAGGTGAGATCCAGTGGAGTGGATACACGGAAGATACTGGACAGCATTTGACTAAATGAAGTAAACATCTCCTCAGATATACCCTAAGCAAGGAAAACGAGATGGTTCTTAAGTCAGCCTCGCCCGTCATCGTGTTAAGGAATTTTTCTTTGCATGAGTAAAAGCTTCATTTGCAATCGAAAGCGAATTTAAATTAAAATATTCTCACCTTGGGCACCAAAAATTGTAAATTCAGAGACTCTGCTCCACTCCACGCACTGCATTCCATCATGAAACCTGCATCGAATAAAAAGATACATTCCAATGAATGAATAGAATTGTTCGTTGGAATAACTGAAAACTGCAACGTATCATGTCCACACTATGGAATAAACCAGGTATCACATTGCTGCCCATTAGACCTGACTCTCTCGTACTTGCACGTAACTATAATTATGAGCAAATGAATACGAGTTAAGTGGCACTATAAGGCTGGAGATTAGGTTTCTGTTAAAAGAAGTGACTAGGAGTATTTCTACCCCCCGCCCCCCCGGATGGGATGCTAGCCCATCGCAGGGTTACCCCCCCCCCCCTAGCATTAAATTCGCCGGTGCCCATTTACACATGTGGAGAGAGGCACTTTGAGAGTAAAGTGTCTTGCCCCAAAACACAACACGATGTCCCCGGCTAGGGCTGGAACCCAGACCCCTTAATCCGAGGAACAGCACAATAACCACGAGATCATCGCGGCTCCCACACTATGTCAGCAAACTACATGTATTATTTCATTTATTTACCTTTCACACATTTAAACATCAATTCTGCTCTTTTCATACACCAAGATACAGTCATTTCCTGAGAAAAAGGAAAGCAGTCACTATTTTCCGGGACAAAGTTAAACTCCAAAGGTTACCTCTTTTAGACAAAAAATAACTATTTGTCCGCGAATGGAAAGCAATCTTGAAAGCGTCCGAAGGGCGTAACAAATACGGCAACAAATTCGTGATGCAGGTTTTGGTTTAAACAAACATCCTTAAGTGCCAATGTGAACTCAGACAGGCCTCGAAAATGATACTTCTGAAAAAGAAATAAACTTCTTCACGAGCGGGGCTATGGCGCCTCCGATTCATACTGACCTCTGTCATCTCATGAAATAACAACAATGGAATAGTGATGGTGGTTATGCTGTGCCTGACAGCTGTATGCAAAGCATTCCTCAGGCCCACTATCACTGGATTCCGCGTGCTAATTGATGAAGATTTCACGCTATCATCCACAACCAGATGGAATACAACATGGACTTCAGCGAGGTTTGAGTGTCGCGTGATGTAAATATCTCCTGTATGATAAACAAAAAAGAGAATAACCTCACTGTCCACATCTTGAACGCTTTTTGTCCATATTTTTCTCCATTGTTTTTGGTTTGATTCTGTACTTTGCGAAGAGCATAGTAGAGGTTCGAGATGACGGTGGGTTAGAGTTTTCATTCAGCATCAGCATGATTTTCAGCAGCTTAAAACTGTTGCTGGACAACAAAAATCCAAAAAATAAAAATACCACTTTGTAGAACAGTCCTCGACGAAAGCCAAGAATCCGTGTAGGAACATGGATGCCTAACGATGGCGAGGGTGAAAACGGATTACAATACAGAAAAACTTGATTATTTTTAGGCACAACAAATCAGCATGTCCTTGTTCTAGTTTAAAATGTGCTCAGCACAGGAACTGATTACCATGTATTATATCAATTATGATTGACCACGTTTGAACGCTTCCTAAAAACCGAGAAGAGACGGCTGAAGAAACAACGTAACTGCGTAGAACTCCCCGAAAAACCTGTTGGCCGACTGCCGGTCGACCGTCGGCCATCTGTTGGCCGACTGTCAGCTAACAGATTGTCCTGTTGGTTACAAATTCGCGAATGATGAATCTGCTACGCATTTCATTCGCTTTTTATAAACATCTCGGAAAGAAATCCTTTTACCCTCGATCGGTAAGTAGGTGATGTTTATCGGGATTATTATCTTTTCTGGGTCATGTTTAATACGTGTTTTCACTTAGCAATTTTTTCTATTTGGGAAGCTGCTGGTAGCCTGTCGGTTAGCTGTCGGTAACCTGTCGGTAATCTGTCGGCCGACAGTCGACCGACAGTCGACAGCCAGGTTTCTTGGGAGCTCTTCACAATTGCCCATTGCCAGAGACGTAGTGTACATTGTACTGAGCGAAATACATTTAAAAACGCCTCGGAGCTCATCAAATGCGGTCAACTAAGAAGAAAACGAGAAGTAAAATCGTACAAATAGATCTGCGCCAGTTAAGATCAGATATCCAAACAAGGTCATATTTTCCTTTGAATACACTTAATGAATTGTTAATGAGTTTGAGAAAACTGTTTATGCTACATGTGATTCTCTGGATAACACAGCAAACATGAAATTTAAATATTTTTAAATTCGACGAAATTAAAGCATCAGAAAGTCTTTGTTTATCCTCTTCAATATAATAGGCAAGCTTCCTGTGCACACATGACAATGTTTCCCCTACTAAGTACCTGAGTCACACATTTAGAAAAGAAATTTGTGACAAATGTTGCCATGGCAATTTTGCTGAAATTTCGCGCCAAAATCAGTGAGAGTAATGTTCACCCAAGATATATATTGCAGACGATAACTCCATCCCAGCGCCTTGTCGGAGATACACTGTATCTTAGTAAATTCTTTTAAAACCAACCTGTATCGAGTGTTACAGGACGAAGAGCAGAATCAGCTGATGGAACGTGCTGCTGGCTGCCAGCAATGGATTTACTATAATGTTCTTTTCTTTCAAACAATTGTTGAATGAGGCACAGTTGTTTGTCGAGGTCAGGAAAATGAAATTCTGTTCCAGACTTCTGGCATATCTTGGCAAAGTCTAAAAAAATATTTAATTTATGCAGAGGTTATTTAGCAGGGAGTCTTTTAGTGTGGCTCGGAATTTTTGTATCATTACTAACTTTTGTCCAACTGTATTATAACACTTTTTATAACAAATCCACTAGCCTTCTTAGCATACATTGGTTAATATGTTCTTTGCTTTAGCTGCAAGTTCATAAAGTCTAAAGCTTTCAACAGCATTGTGAAGTTTGTTACAAAAAGTCAATTAATTTGACTAGTATTTTAAACTAAAACGTGTTTTATTTGAGTAATAACTATAATGATATACAGTACTGTAGTGGAGGAAAAATTTTTCATACTTTTCATAATTCCTGAGTATGTGTTCAGACGATCTTCCACCAACAAAATTAACCCTGCCAGTGATTCAGAGTACAATGACAGAGCTGTGTGGATTCTATGTGGCTGTGACAGCACTGAACTGGAAAAATCAAACAAACAACATTTGGCCTAGTTTTATCATTTACGTGAAGTAATCCTAATAAAAAAAATTCACAGACAAAAGTTTAACGTGCCACTATGTAGTGCATGATCAAATTTTTACCCCTTGAATTTTTTTATGTAGAAAATAGAATTTCACAGAAGATTAAACATGTTGTTTCCCATTTGCCAAATTAATATCTGCATATCTTCCAGAGACAGTTAAATTTGAAAAAAAAATATGTGTAAAAGGTAGCCCCTCATACCCTCCAGGTCTCGTCTTGTGTTTGCACAAGTCTAGGACATTGCCGCAGATCAAGCGCAAATTATGTGTTGTTTTCTTCTGAGCTCCTATAATGACAGAAAAAAAAACAGGCAATAATAATTATTATGATTGACTGTGCAGGAGGTCTGGATGGAAAAGTGTTTGTCTTTTTCAAAAAAGGCCTGAGGAGTCAAGGCTGAGAAGTCAAGAAACCACATTGTGGTAATGTCTTCACTTGGTAAATCCAAACTGAGTTTTGTATTTAAAGGAAAGAAATTTGGTAAATAGCATTTCACTCACCCAGCAGGATGGTAAAACTCTCCTCAAGCCTGAAATCATGCTCAGTAGTGGAAAACTCATTTGCTACTGGTATGCTCTGAACTGACATGCTACGATTTCTGTACAAGTTAAACAGAATAACCTTAGAAAAACAGTCTATTAGGCTTCAAGCTGAACATGTAAAGTAACTGTAAGGTTAAGCCTGCATACAAGCCAAGTGGTCCATCAGGCTGGAGCTTAAAAAAATCCTGGTTTCTATAGCATGAAGCGACTAGGAGTATTTCTACTCCCCCCTGGATGGGATGCTAGTCCATTGCAGGGTTACCCCCCCCCCCAGCATTAAATTCACTGGTGTTCATTTATACACCTGGGTGGAGAGATCGAGGCACTGTGAGAATCAAGTGTCTTGCCCAAGAACACAACACAAACTGCCCCTGCCAGGGCTTGAACCAAGACCGCTTGATCCCAAGTCATGTGCACTAACCAGGAGGCCACTGCACTTCTACAACTAAAATCACACAAATAAAAAAACAACTCACTTCCCAAATGAAAAAGAGTCTAAAGCGGATGATGGATCTGCAAAACAAAAATAGCACAGAAAAACAACTTAGTTCAAAACTGAGAATACATTGTACTAAGAAAATAACAAGGAAAGCACAGACTGAAACACAAGATCCACAAGGGAACTCTTTGAACCTGTCCAGTGTTCTTAAGATTCCACACAATTACATAATTATTATTCACAATCATGATAACTTACGTGTCAACAGTTAACACACAACTAACTGAATGCTGCCAGGCAAATAAATGTCCACAAGAATCAGTGACCACGCACGTCACTGGCAGGCCCTTTCTTCACATTCTCAGCTGAAATGGTTTCAAAAAGGATAAAAAAAGCTGTGAAGTACAAATTACCTGAGTTGAGTCGGACCATATCTTCATGCACTTTTGTTACCCAATCTCTGTACTCTCTCTTCTGCATCTCCTGGAGCTGTGATAGTTCACTTGACCAGTATGTTTCCAGCATCTAAGAAACAAAAATATGTTATTTAATATAAATAATTTGCTTTATGTAAATTACCACTGCTGTTCTAACAGGGGTTACAGAAACAGCAACCAAATATTGTAAAGAAATTACCAAAAATTCCAACTGGTGGGAAGCTGACCAGTTGGCTATTTACAGTGCACAAAGCATGGAGGACGTGAGGTTAAGAGTACCAAACACTAATCCATCTCACAGCACAGAGAAGAATTTGAATACAGGACCTCCAGATCAGAAATCCAGCAACCTTTTAACCATCAGGCCACACTCAGGCTTTTAGGCAGATGGGCATCCAGGTGTCCTGTCAATGGCCTTTTAGTAAAATCATTTTATTTTTCCATATGTTGCATTATAATTTGTTTATCTGAGCTGGCCCTTTGACACATTTGCAATGCCCATTTTTCAAATCCTGGTGAAAGCCTGGCCACACTTCCCCCAAACAACTGGTTTTCACAGGTGGGTGAAACTAATTTAACTGAACTTTGTTGTAAGAAACACATTTCTC
>JAEMPF020021168.1:0-11972 GCA_022496165.2 Catalaphyllia jardinei | reverse complement strand
TCTAATTTTTACGTCTTTGATGAAACCCTAGTGTGTGACCATTCAAATGAAAGCTGCTGACCAGGACTTTCATGTGGTACTGTTTTGTTATGCCGTACAAGGTGGCTCTAATTTTACGTCTCGATGAAACACTAGTTTGTGACCATTTAAATGAAAGCTACTGAGCAGTGCTTTCATGTGCCCATGCTGTTGTTTACTATACTGAAATAATAATAATACACTTTATTTAGAGAAGGTGGCACGGAATAGTTGAGGTGGCCCTCTGTCTAACAAATTCTTACAAAACTAATGCAATGTAATAAGAATTATAAAAAGAAATGTAAGAGCTAAAAATACAATGTACGTTAAATTCTAACATGATTATCGATAAAAACATAAATAGGTTTTACGCTTTTCAGGAGTCTGGATAAACACTAGTATTTGGCAGTGTCTCTTAATCCGCGGACGGGACACGAGGACATGTGGGGCTGGGTGGAAATCTTATAGTAATTGTCCTCACCTCTCTTAAGATTTGCAATTCCTTCTTCGAATTCGACGTCCTCTAAAAAGGTGAGAAAAGTAATATTTCAAGCTAATTTATAGTTTATTGATTAAAAACAGACAATTTAAAATGGACCGACTATTCTTTATCACGATTGTCCTCACCGCTCTCTCCCCAGGTTAGGTCGTCCTGGAGTTCAGTGTTGTCCCCATCTTCCCAAGCCTCGTCTTCTTCACCGCTATCTTCCTCGTCCCAAGCCTCTTCGTCCTCTTCCTCGTCCCAAGGCTTTTCGTCCTTTTCCTCGTCCCAAGCCTCCTCGTCCTCTTCCTCGTCCCAAGCCTCCTCGTCCTCTTCTTCGTTCCAAGCATCTTCGTCCTCTTTCTCGCCCCAAGCTTCTTCGTCGTCTTCCTCGTTCAAGGCGTCAAAGTTCTCTCCCCAATCCTCGTCCCACTCTCCCTCGTCGTCCCATTCAGGAACAGGTTTCGCTTTGGCGATCGACAGAACAAACAGCACCAAGAATATCGTCAAAATGACCTTCATTTTGAACTAGGTTAAAAGCAAAAAAGTACAAAATTGATCTAAAAAAAACAAACCCACTTAAAACATTAAGTGAGAATTTCAGACGTAGTAATTTTTGCAAGGACCACCGTGAGAAAACAGAAGTACCGGATCCTCTCGTTTTAGATGATCTAATCAGCTATAAGTTGAATAACAGACGAAAAAAGCAAGGCTGATCACAAAGTATAAGGATATATTTTTCAATATTTCGGAAGGCACGGCCTTCCATCTTCAGGAAAATATATCCCTATACAGTGTAATCAGCCTTGTTTTTTTCGTCTATTAAGTGAACACTTGTGGTGATATTTTACCTCTTGTAGCGAAAAGCAATATTTATGCATACTTTTTGCATGTATCGAGGATCGAAAAAGTCGATCAGCGCAAAGCGCGCAAATGTATCACCGATTCTAAATCCAAAGTTTTCTTTTCTCGCCGGTTTTCGATTTCCACTCAAAGATAGCAGAAAATAATACATTTTTTGCCGAGAAGGCGAAATTTTACGAACAATTAACGCTGCATTTCTGTAACTTGATACACGTAAATATCCTAATGATTTTCAAAACGGCCTCTTTACTATTTTTAATTTTTTAAAAAGTAAGGAGGTTTAAAATAAAAGGAGCGTCATGGATCCTCAACTTAATGGGATTTAATCGTATTAGTAATACTAAAGTATCCTTCAAACTTGCTGTAAATATCATATTTCGCGCGTTCCAATCAAAATACTCTGGCAGGCTGTATGTGAGTGAAACTGAACGCACAATGTTTTTACGAAATAGAAACCTACCACAAGCGGTGTCCAGCCGACCGGCCGAATAGATCTTACCTTCCTCGACTAAACGCACTCAGCAAGAACCCGGAGCGGATTTTACGCCTACTCCGTGTCGTGTTTTCCAAACAGCAAATGCATTGATTTTCTAATGTCCATCTCCTATTCACTTGTCTTAGATTCTCCAGGGAAACAAAACTTCTTCAAGAAAAATGTGTTCACGCAGCGTTACTCAGAGTAAGAAATGTAAATTCAAACTAATTCAAAATTAATTTTTATAGTCAATCGTGTTTTAATATCCGATAACATAAGAAGTTTTAACTCGATTAAGAAACCTTCGTTTTAACAGATTTACTTTTCCTCGCGCTCCTGGCCAAAGTAGAAATTTTTTTCCAACTTAGCCTTCTTTACCTTAAGGCGGGGTTTTACCCGAAGGCTGTTTTGACGTCGCTTAACATGGTCTTGCTGCAAATACCTCGTTCATGTTTCAAGCAACGCTAAATACTGCAAATTTTTTTTTGGGGGGGTGGGGGTCAACTGTCTGGTAGTGTTCCCAAAAAAACTAAAAACTACTCCAAAATTCGCTCCTATTCAGGTAAAACCCCGCCATCACAAAAACGCATTAGCTAAATGCATGCGTGTACAAAGATTTTACCAGTTAAATGCAGATTTTCGTGAAATTAGTTTCCATGTCCTAAATTCGATTAAAAGCCAGTTGCATACAGTTGAATTAAGAGTTTACCTCGGACATGTAGTTCAATTCTTTGGTTCTGGCCGGCCGGATTGGAAAATTTACTGAACCAATATATTTCAAGTTGGTAGTTTGTAACCTGTGTCAATCTTATTCATCTTTAACCATCCTTGTTTCATTATGGTTTATTATTATCAACCCTTAGGTGTTTTTGCATTTTAGTGAACATTTTTCATATTTCCACCAATTTAAAATTCATTATGTACACGGCCAAAATACTGTGACTTGAATTCCTTTTAGTCTTCTTTTCCCGTTGTTTACACGAGAAGCGACCTGACAATCGATTGACTCGTTCAGGGCCGGGTTGTTCAGAGCCCGATTAAGCTAACCCAGGGTTAGTGAGAATTTTGATTTCATTTTTCTTAACTTTTTGGTTAGGTGTTCTGTTTATATTGTTTGCCCTTCAGTTTTGAGCTGCAGTAATCTCAAACTAAACCAAAGGTTAGAGGTGAAAAATATTTTTAAATACGAAAAAATAATGCTTCAGTTAACATCTAACCATGGGTTAACGTTAACCGGCTTTCGAACAACCCGGCCCAGAGGTCAAAACCTCTGCTGAAAATACCTCAAAACTGTTCCGATACGTACCGTAGCGCGTGCATCTTCCGCGACCTCTGAACGATATGAATTAATTCCAGGCCCATGTAGACTCGAGTCAAAACTATTGCTTTCTTTTACTCTTTTCCATTAAAAATGTTCAACAATTGCTTCAAGGTTAACTTCAACAAATTATTTGCGCAAATAAAAAATAATCCTTCTGCCGCGCCCTGAAGCGTAAATGGTACTTTCCTCCCGGTAGTATCTAAGTTTTATATCTCATATCTTCCGTATATCTTCCTGTACCCTTACCGTAAGCGCAAGAAACGAGTGATAACTGTAAAGCCAAACGAAAGCTTTCCCTCGAGTCAAACAATCGATCATCACCCCAAAATAAACTTACTTTAATTTTATCTCAAAAGACAATACCAATGATTTACCTACTACCAGAAGTGTAAATAAATTTTGTTTCGCTAATCAAAAATATTCGTTGTGCACCGACCATTACCTAATACGAATGACGAATAATTATAAAACACATTCAGCAAAGCATTAAAACAATCTTCAAGTAATTATTTCTCTCCACGGTAACAAGTTTATCTCAGAAAGCGCGCAAAAACGAATAATAAACGGCACGCTATGCTTGCAGAAGAAGCAGTGACATTTCCAAAATTCTGCCTAGAAAATTATAGATAAACAAACAAACGGATGCTTAAACGAAAGGCATGGGTCGCACTGTGATTTTTTTTTTTGCTTTCGTCGTCACACAAGTTTGTTTTGTTTTTTGTTTTTGTTTGTTTTGTCACACAAGTTTGCTACCCAATGTGTGGCTTCATAGCTCATTTGGTGGAGCAGCGGATGTCACGGGTTCGAATCTGTTGAAGCCCTGATATTTTTTTTTTCAGGCTTCTTCTTTCCAATTGCTTAAATTGGAAAATTTACTGCCATGATCATTCTTCACTTTCATGATTGCTACAGCTAAGAAGAACGGGGGGATTTATTGATCACAAATTAACGTTCCAGACTGCTGGAAAATAAACTATGGATTCGATTCTTTGATTCTGACCGATATCAGACCATGCAAGTGCTCAGTGGCTACAACGATCGTACGTTAGGCCATTTCGTTCTTGATCACAGAAATGGCCACCAACATGGTAAATTGGGGTATTGAGATCATGAACATACATGTAACTGGTTTTGATGCAACTGAAATATACATTCATCTCACACGTTATCGCCAAATAGAACCTCAATCAGCTCACTAGTGAAAGGAATTTGTCTGAGGGTAACGGTACTCTGTGTTTCAATGTTTTCCTCTTTAAATAATGAAACTGTGGACAGCTCTATGTTGCACTGGCACGATTCTGTCGATTAGTTACTGCGTTTTTATGAAATCGAGGCAAAATTTTTATAGAAGGAAATCTCGTGGTATCAACAAAATTTTGCAGGTTCAGGGATCAAAACTATACCTCGTTTTTGGGATCGGGAATCAAAATTTTGTGTGAAAATATGGGATCAGTTATGAAAAAAGTATACCTTATTACGACCCTGGTACATAACTCATTAATATTTGATCGATTCCTTGAATAGTGAGTTTGGGATAAATGTGATCTCATTTGGTTTGACAGCGAACTTTTTCAATGCTCTCCTTCAATTCGAGGCCCCAATTAGAGGTTTTCGGACTACGGGATATTCGCGGAAGGAATCACCGGGATGAGGAAAGAGTTATTGGGATACAGGTTATTGAGAAGTAGTTTCAGGGATACGGGATATTCGCAAAAAATTGTAGCATTTCAGATGTTTGTTGAGAAACGTTCTTGGATTACTTAATACATGCCCTTTTCTGTATTTTTGTTGATGATTAGATAGAAATGAAACTATATAAGTGTAAAACAAACCGTTTTTGATTTCTTGATCATTCATCGGTTCATCATGGCCACTATGTGGGGGTAAAAATAGCGCGCTAGCACTCGATCGAGGCAGCGCCACCATTCTCGTCCCCAGAGGCCGCGCTTCTTTTCGTCAAGAATCGCGACCTCTGGCGCTCAGTCAAACATTCTGGTTTTAAATGGCTTTGTAAACACAATAGAATGAGAATGAGACCAGAACCAATCAGATCTGAGCATGCGCAGAGTGACCGGAAGTCCGTGAATCGTGGACTTAAAGTGTTGGACTTGGCCAGAGGCCAGAAGTCGCGATTCGGAAGAAACGTGATGTCTATTTCATATAGTAGTTATCTATTGTTTGTCTTTGTCTTATAGTGGTTATCTATTGTTTTTTAAAATAAAAAATAAAAAGATTGAAGAAAATACATCAAGTACCTACCCGCGAATCTTGGTGCTGACCAAAAGGAGCGCGGCCTCTGGGGACGAGAATGCAGCGCCGCCCGATCGAGGCGAGACCTCTGTAATTGCGCAGGTCAAAGTCATTCATGGGGATTTCACCAAACACCTTAAATTTCACTTTGCAATAACCCTTTTCACGGTTACTTCTTCTCATTTACATTTCAAAGTAACCCAACGTTGATTCGACACAATTCTGGACAAGAACAACAAAATTATCCCAGGGTTATCTCATTTACATTACAATGTAATCCAATGTGGGTGCGAGGCAATTTCGGGCTAAAATGACAAAATAGCCCGAAATTGCCTCACACACATGCTAGATTTTATTGTAATGCAAATGAGCAAAGTTAACCGTGGAAAGGGCGATTGTCTCACGTGTATGCTGGATTATGTTGTAATGCAAATGAAGAATAATTAACCGTGAAAAGAGCAATTAGCATTTAATTTAACGTGTAGAAGGCTAGCTTAATTAGCAGGCAAGAGCACAATACTGATGTCGTCTTCTCATGAAATTTTTAATCAAATTTCCTTGGGAAAAGTTATTTTACCAGTCCCCATATATTATATCTGTACATGTTCATCCATTCAATTGTTTAAAATTGAATTTTCTTTCTAAGAGGCCAAGTTCAATGTGCACCTTTGGGAAGAAAGACTACGAAAACTGCTGGTTTCTCGGCGTTCAACTCTGTACAACTGTTCAACGAGAATGTCTCACTCATCACATTTCTGTGTACTGAAAAAATAGTTATCTCCGATTGATTGATTGATTGATTGACTGACTGATTGATTGCTTTTTTTGGAGAGAGGGAAGGAGGGAGAACAATTTTGGTCTGCATATACGCATATAGGCGCAATGGGACTTCATCGATTGGTGCCGAACAATATCACGGGGCAAGTACGCGTCAGGGCACTTGCTGGCACCGAACAGCATCATGGAGTGGGTACGCGTGATTTAATTTGCTGATCCCAAACAGCTTTATGAGACAGGCATGTATGATGTAATCTGCTGGTCCCAAACAGCATCATGGGGTGGGTACGTGTGATGTAATCTGCTGGCGCCGAACAGCATGACGGGGTAAAGGGTAGGTAAGTGTCACGTCATCTGTTGGCTGTAGAGGTGAGATCCAGTGGAGTGGATACACGGAAGATACTGGACAGCATTTGACTAAATGAAGTAAACATCTCCTCAGATATACCCTAAGCAAGGAAAACGAGATGGTTCTTAAGTCAGCCTCGCCCGTCATCGTGTTAAGGAATTTTTCTTTGCATGAGTAAAAGCTTCATTTGCAATCGAAAGCGAATTTAAATTAAAATATTCTCACCTTGGGCACCAAAAATTGTAAATTCAGAGACTCTGCTCCACTCCACGCACTGCATTCCATCATGAAACCTGCATCGAATAAAAAGATACATTCCAATGAATGAATAGAATTGTTCGTTGGAATAACTGAAAACTGCAACGTATCATGTCCACACTATGGAATAAACCAGGTATCACATTGCTGCCCATTAGACCTGACTCTCTCGTACTTGCACGTAACTATAATTATGAGCAAATGAATACGAGTTAAGTGGCACTATAAGGCTGGAGATTAGGTTTCTGTTAAAAGAAGTGACTAGGAGTATTTCTACCCCCCGCCCCCCCGGATGGGATGCTAGCCCATCGCAGGGTTACCCCCCCCCCCCTAGCATTAAATTCGCCGGTGCCCATTTACACATGTGGAGAGAGGCACTTTGAGAGTAAAGTGTCTTGCCCCAAAACACAACACGATGTCCCCGGCTAGGGCTGGAACCCAGACCCCTTAATCCGAGGAACAGCACAATAACCACGAGATCATCGCGGCTCCCACACTATGTCAGCAAACTACATGTATTATTTCATTTATTTACCTTTCACACATTTAAACATCAATTCTGCTCTTTTCATACACCAAGATACAGTCATTTCCTGAGAAAAAGGAAGGCAGTCACTATTTTCCGGGACAAAGTTAAACTCCAAAGGTTACCTCTTTTAGACAAAAAATAACTATTTGTCCGCGAATGGAAAGCAATCTTGAAAGCGTCCGAAGGGCGTAACAAATACGGCAACAAATTCGTGATGCAGGTTTTGGTTTAAACAAACATCCTTAAGTGCCAATGTGAACTCAGACAGGCCTCGAAAATGATACTTCTGAAAAAGAAATAAACTTCTTCACGAGCGGGGCTATGGCGCCTCCGATTCATACTGACCTCTGTCATCTCATGAAATAACAACAATGGAATAGTGATGGTGGTTATGCTGTGCCTGACAGCTGTATGCAAAGCATTCCTCAGGCCCACTATCACTGGATTCCGCGTGCTAATTGATGAAGATTTCACGCTATCATCCACAACCAGATGGAATACAACATGGACTTCAGCGAGGTTTGAGTGTCGCGTGATGTAAATATCTCCTGTATGATAAACAAAAAAGAGAATAACCTCACTGTCCACATCTTGAACGCTTTTTGTCCATATTTTTCTCCATTGTTTTTGGTTTGATTCTGTACTTTGCGAAGAGCATAGTAGAGGTTCGAGATGACGGTGGGTTAGAGTTTTCATTCAGCATCAGCATGATTTTCAGCAGCTTAAAACTGTTGCTGGACAACAAAAATCCAAAAAATAAAAATACCACTTTGTAGAACAGTCCTCGACGAAAGCCAAGAATCCGTGTAGGAACATGGATGCCTAACGATGGCGAGGGTGAAAACGGATTACAATACAGAAAAACTTGATTATTTTTAGGCACAACAAATCAGCATGTCCTTGTTCTAGTTTAAAATGTGCTCAGCACAGGAACTGATTACCATGTATTATATCAATTATGATTGACCACGTTTGAACGCTTCCTAAAAACCGAGAAGAGACGGCTGAAGAAACAACGTAACTGCGTAGAACTCCCCGAAAAACCTGTTGGCCGACTGCCGGTCGACCGTCGGCCATCTGTTGGCCGACTGTCAGCTAACAGATTGTCCTGTTGGTTACAAATTCGCGAATGATGAATCTGCTACGCATTTCATTCGCTTTTTATAAACATCTCGGAAAGAAATCCTTTTACCCTCGATCGGTAAGTAGGTGATGTTTATCGGGATTATTATCTTTTCTGGGTCATGTTTAATACGTGTTTTCACTTAGCAATTTTTTCTATTTGGGAAGCTGCTGGTAGCCTGTCGGTTAGCTGTCGGTAACCTGTCGGTAATCTGTCGGCCGACAGTCGACCGACAGTCGACAGCCAGGTTTCTTGGGAGCTCTTCACAATTGCCCATTGCCAGAGACGTAGTGTACATTGTACTGAGCGAAATACATTTAAAAACGCCTCGGAGCTCATCAAATGCGGTCAACTAAGAAGAAAACGAGAAGTAAAATCGTACAAATAGATCTGCGCCAGTTAAGATCAGATATCCAAACAAGGTCATATTTTCCTTTGAATACACTTAATGAATTGTTAATGAGTTTGAGAAAACTGTTTATGCTACATGTGATTCTCTGGATAACACAGCAAACATGAAATTTAAATATTTTTAAATTCGACGAAATTAAAGCATCAGAAAGTCTTTGTTTATCCTCTTCAATATAATAGGCAAGCTTCCTGTGCACACATGACAATGTTTCCCCTACTAAGTACCTGAGTCACACATTTAGAAAAGAAATTTGTGACAAATGTTGCCATGGCAATTTTGCTGAAATTTCGCGCCAAAATCAGTGAGAGTAATGTTCACCCAAGATATATATTGCAGACGATAACTCCATCCCAGCGCCTTGTCGGAGATACACTGTATCTTAGTAAATTCTTTTAAAACCAACCTGTATCGAGTGTTACAGGACGAAGAGCAGAATCAGCTGATGGAACGTGCTGCTGGCTGCCAGCAATGGATTTACTATAATGTTCTTTTCTTTCAAACAATTGTTGAATGAGGCACAGTTGTTTGTCGAGGTCAGGAAAATGAAATTCTGTTCCAGACTTCTGGCATATCTTGGCAAAGTCTAAAAAAATATTTAATTT
This sequence comes from Catalaphyllia jardinei, assembly GCA_022496165.2. NCBI lineage: Eukaryota > Metazoa > Cnidaria > Anthozoa > Scleractinia > Caryophylliidae > Catalaphyllia > Catalaphyllia jardinei. Next base: position 2,513 of record JAEMPF020021168.1, on the reverse strand, counting down.
ATGCAGAGGTTATTTAGCAGGGAGTCTTTTAGTGTGGCTCGGAATTTTTGTATCATTACTAACTTTTGTCCAACTGTATTATAACACTTTTTATAACAAATCCACTAGCCTTCTTAGCATACATTGGTTAATATGTTCTTTGCTTTAGCTGCAAGTTCATAAAGTCTAAAGCTTTCAACAGCATTGTGAAGTTTGTTACAAAAAGTCAATTAATTTGACTAGTATTTTAAACTAAAACGTGTTTTATTTGAGTAATAACTATAATGATATACAGTACTGTAGTGGAGGAAAAATTTTTCATACTTTTCATAATTCCTGAGTATGTGTTCAGACGATCTTCCACCAACAAAATTAACCCTGCCAGTGATTCAGAGTACAATGACAGAGCTGTGTGGATTCTATGTGGCTGTGACAGCACTGAACTGGAAAAATCAAACAAACAACATTTGGCCTAGTTTTATCATTTACGTGAAGTAATCCTAATAAAAAAAATTCACAGACAAAAGTTTAACGTGCCACTATGTAGTGCATGATCAAATTTTTACCCCTTGAATTTTTTTATGTAGAAAATAGAATTTCACAGAAGATTAAACATGTTGTTTCCCATTTGCCAAATTAATATCTGCATATCTTCCAGAGACAGTTAAATTTGAAAAAAAAATATGTGTAAAAGGTAGCCCCTCATACCCTCCAGGTCTCGTCTTGTGTTTGCACAAGTCTAGGACATTGCCGCAGATCAAGCGCAAATTATGTGTTGTTTTCTTCTGAGCTCCTATAATGACAGAAAAAAAAACAGGCAATAATAATTATTATGATTGACTGTGCAGGAGGTCTGGATGGAAAAGTGTTTGTCTTTTTCAAAAAAGGCCTGAGGAGTCAAGGCTGAGAAGTCAAGAAACCACATTGTGGTAATGTCTTCACTTGGTAAATCCAAACTGAGTTTTGTATTTAAAGGAAAGAAATTTGGTAAATAGCATTTCACTCACCCAGCAGGATGGTAAAACTCTCCTCAAGCCTGAAATCATGCTCAGTAGTGGAAAACTCATTTGCTACTGGTATGCTCTGAACTGACATGCTACGATTTCTGTACAAGTTAAACAGAATAACCTTAGAAAAACAGTCTATTAGGCTTCAAGCTGAACATGTAAAGTAACTGTAAGGTTAAGCCTGCATACAAGCCAAGTGGTCCATCAGGCTGGAGCTTAAAAAAATCCTGGTTTCTATAGCATGAAGCGACTAGGAGTATTTCTACTCCCCCCTGGATGGGATGCTAGTCCATTGCAGGGTTACCCCCCCCCCCCAGCATTAAATTCACTGGTGTTCATTTATACACCTGGGTGGAGAGATCGAGGCACTGTGAGAATCAAGTGTCTTGCCCAAGAACACAACACAAACTGCCCCTGCCAGGGCTTGAACCAAGACCGCTTGATCCCAAGTCATGTGCACTAACCAGGAGGCCACTGCACTTCTACAACTAAAATCACACAAATAAAAAAACAACTCACTTCCCAAATGAAAAAGAGTCTAAAGCGGATGATGGATCTGCAAAACAAAAATAGCACAGAAAAACAACTTAGTTCAAAACTGAGAATACATTGTACTAAGAAAATAACAAGGAAAGCACAGACTGAAACACAAGATCCACAAGGGAACTCTTTGAACCTGTCCAGTGTTCTTAAGATTCCACACAATTACATAATTATTATTCACAATCATGATAACTTACGTGTCAACAGTTAACACACAACTAACTGAATGCTGCCAGGCAAATAAATGTCCACAAGAATCAGTGACCACGCACGTCACTGGCAGGCCCTTTCTTCACATTCTCAGCTGAAATGGTTTCAAAAAGGATAAAAAAAGCTGTGAAGTACAAATTACCTGAGTTGAGTCGGACCATATCTTCATGCACTTTTGTTACCCAATCTCTGTACTCTCTCTTCTGCATCTCCTGGAGCTGTGATAGTTCACTTGACCAGTATGTTTCCAGCATCTAAGAAACAAAAATATGTTATTTAATATAAATAATTTGCTTTATGTAAATTACCACTGCTGTTCTAACAGGGGTTACAGAAACAGCAACCAAATATTGTAAAGAAATTACCAAAAATTCCAACTGGTGGGAAGCTGACCAGTTGGCTATTTACAGTGCACAAAGCATGGAGGACGTGAGGTTAAGAGTACCAAACACTAATCCATCTCACAGCACAGAGAAGAATTTGAATACAGGACCTCCAGATCAGAAATCCAGCAACCTTTTAACCATCAGGCCACACTCAGGCTTTTAGGCAGATGGGCATCCAGGTGTCCTGTCAATGGCCTTTTAGTAAAATCATTTTATTTTTCCATATGTTGCATTATAATTTGTTTATCTGAGCTGGCCCTTTGACACATTTGCAATGCCCATTTTTCAAATCCTGGTGAAAGCCTGGCCACACTTCCCCCAAACAACTGGTTTTCACAGGCGGGTGAAACTAATTTAACTGAACTTTGTTGTAAGAAACACATTTCTC
>JAEMPF020021167.1:0-11973 GCA_022496165.2 Catalaphyllia jardinei | reverse complement strand
TCTCATATTGGTCCCAGTATTAGTCCCAGTATTGGTCCCAACTCTTAGGGTGTGTTCCTTTGGGAGGATCCGGATCAGGATTTCTGATCCAAGATCGCTCAGATCATGGTGTACCAAAGGAACGGAGCTTTGGTTCGTAGGATCAGTTACCATGACCATGAAGAGGCGCGAAAAGCGTTCAAACAACCTAAACGTACGGCAAAATAGCCGCGAAGAGGTCGCTAAAACGAACGAGCAAATTTAAAATTACCAGTAATAACATCTCAAGCAATGTTACGAAACAAGCGGTTACATTTTGGAGGTTGCGTGCACGAGTACTCGGTGGAGTTATACGACAATTTTGTGGTAAAACCGAAACAAAGTTTAGCACAACCCATTCAAATAATTGTATTTCACTGGCACTTTGTCGATTTTCTGATGACTTTCAGTCAATAATAGGCAGAAACAGGTTTAAATTTTAAAAGACCACTTACCACAAGACAAATGCTGTCGACCGAACTTGGAAGTGAACCTCATATATGAAGTACATATGTAATTCAAGGCCAAAACCACTGCGCACAGTGATTAATTTCGGACCCTTCACCCAAAGGAACGTGCCGGATCATTGATCTGATGATCCGTTTGCAGATCACTCAGATCAGTGATCCGATGAATCATCCCTCTCCAGAGTGGATTCGATAGATCACTGATCTGAAAAAGGATTTGCTCTAAAGGAACGCCACAGATCAGAAATCCTGATCCGGATCCTCCCAAAGGAACGCACCCTTATTCTCACATTGGTCCCAGTATTGGTCCTAACTCTTATTCTCATATTGGTCCCACTATTAGTCCCAGTATTGGTCCCAACTCTTATTCTCACATTGGTCCCAGTATTAGTCCCAGTATTGGTCCCAATAATGATTCTGGTTTTGGTTCCAGAACGATGTCCCGGGTTTTGGTCCGAAAAAGCTTTATAACAAGTAAACAGTTTAAGTGGAAAGCATAATTTCAAATACTTCGGAAATCTTAGTTACGCAGCATGCAAATAACATGTGTCTTTAATCTCGCATGTAAACAAAAACCTATTCACGTTTACATCTGCAAATGTCTCAAATTTCGCCACTAAACTTAGGAGAAGTTTCACATGCGTTATATCTTTTGATCTTTCCACAACTATAATTAAATCTGTACACATTTAGTTATTTTTTTCTTCAAGGAAAACGTTTGTGGTTTGGCATGGGTTGAGCGGCTTCCGCGGGTCTTTCCAAAATGTTTAGTCTTTAGCATTCCAAAGATCCGCACCGAAAAAGAGATAATCTCTGGCTTTTATATTTGACACAAACCGTTTATTCAAAGAACAAATTCTCTTCTTTTAACCAAAGGATTGTTTATCAAAGTTTCTTTAGCGCGCCGCAAACAAAGTTTTACATGCGTCGCCAAGTCGGTTGCTTGAACCGAGTTTATTCTATTGAAGATGTTATCTATTGTGTTTGCTCTATGGAGAGTGGATTGTTGAAGCCTCTATTCCCAGTACTATTTGACAGAAAGCAACAAATTTGGATTTAAAGGCCAATTTCCTACGGATGATTCATAATGTACAGAGTAAAAAGCCGTGGATGGTTTACATGTAAAAAGCTTAACAAATATAATTGGTCATCGAGAGATTGGGGTCGGTGAAACGAACAACTACAAAATACACAAACATACGAACACTCGTGTCATCTTACATACATGTAAAGGTGACATTGTAATCCCTCAGAGCAAACGATTAAACGCTCGGAGGAGCAAACGATATATCGTTCAGAGCAAACGATAAATCACTCGGAGCAAACAATATATCGCTCAGAGCAAACGATAAATCGCTCGGAGCAAACGATATATCGCTTGGTGAAAACGATATATCGCTTGCTGCAAACGATATATCGTTCAGGGCAAACGATAAATCGCACAGCACTTAGCGAAATATCGTAACTGCTACAACAATAGCTCCATGATATATCGCGCGATATATCGTTCCTAGTTAATTACCGTTCAAATATCGCCGATATATCGCGATTGTCGCGATATTCGTCGATTATCGTTTGCATTACTTTTTCACAATACCGTAACTCACCAGTAAATTAAAATGTCCTCATTAGTGGGCATTCCTGGTTATTACTCCCACAAATTACCTGTAGAACACAAAATGCAAAAGAAACATACATTCATGTCTGTCAATACACGTAACGGGAAGATACAAATTTAAAGTTAAAAAATGATCTTTTTTAAACCTGAGTACCATCGTTTTATTGAAGTTACCACTGGAGTTGAATGCAAGCAGTCTCTACCTTTACCTTTTTAACTACTAGTAAGTGAAACCCAAATGAATCTTTCCATTTTTTTAGGAGGGGAAACGGTTTCAAATAACTTCACTAAAAGGCGTCAGAATGGCTCTAAAATCGGCACAAGAGACAAGTTCGTCACACATTTGAGGTAGGAAAACTTTATTTCAAATGAGATAGTCATTTAAACAATTTTTTAAAAATCGGTGATTTTCCCATACAATTCTCTATATACACAAGCTGTCGCATACACCACGTATTTTGAGCTTGGGAGCCTGTGCTCCACTTTGCCAGTCGGCGCGACAGTCGGCGCCCTTTTGAATGATTTTTTTTAAGAGCCCGCATTACGTACCACCAGGAATCCGCTGGGAAGATTCCAACGGAGTGGGGAATGGGCAGCAGCTTTACTTTCTCCCAGGCCTCACTCATTTCGTTTCAAGAAAAAACATCGATCTCCTCCTAAAGCAATTAAAATTTGAAAAAACTGACAACGTCTTCATTAAGAGCATACACTCAGACCTCTGGCAAAATTTTCTTTCGTTGCTAGCTCAAATGGTCGTTGAGCAGGAAGCTGACAAACATTTCAGTTAGATTTTCTACTGCCGCACTTTTTTAGGAAAAAGTAATCATGGCCATTTTCTAAAACACTATTTATTAAACTACAACTTCGCTTAAAAATATTCTTGGAGAAAGGTTCTAGTAAACTTTTAGAGCAAATATTAAATTTCGGTTCGTTCTGGTCACGTGACCGATAACGTCACAGTATTAAAAATGGAAAAAATGTATATTTCATAAAAATATCTACCCATATCCAAATTTTTTTTTTCCTCGCGTTTAAAGGAACGCGAGATAGCACTTGTACCCAGACTCCCACTTTTTGAAAATTGTACATAGCTTCCGTAATATTTATATTTTGTTCTGTGCCCGGGCAGTCCGAAATGGCTCACACCATTGTGCTGTAAACCACGTTGACTACTTTTTCGATAACAAAATAATTTCTCTGTTGTTCAGCTCTTAAATTATACTAAAACAATTATTCGCCTCAGGCTCGGTGAATATCCCCTCGACTTCGTCTCGGGGATTATTCTACAATATTCGCCTCGCCCTCGGCGAATAATTGTTAAGTCCGAGTTTTCCACGAGTAGATAGTCAACGAGACGCAGCCGAGTTGACTATCGCTCGTAGAAAACGAGGGCGAGTATAAATTTACCGTAGTCTCATTGCATAAAAAGAAAAAATGTCCAGTAACGCGTAGAAAAGAACCGTTTTATTACGTTAGATCAGGTTCAAACGTGATGCGCGATGTGCGCTGATGCGTAACTGATGACTATTAGCAGATAGTCATCAGTAATTTAGCCAATCAAATTCACGGATTCACAATAGACTACGGTAAATTTATACTAATTATTATTATTAAACAACCGGTAAAAGAGCTTAAAATTCACTCTTGCTTTTTCGCACGCGATGCATGGCGTCAGATGTGCATAGTTATAATATTAGCTGATCAAAGCAACTTCACAAGACATTTAACAGAACAAATTTATGGAAAATACTCTACAAGGGAAAAGATAATTAAAATCTGGAATGAAATACCAAAGACTATCAAATGCTCTGCATCCTTAAAAATCTTTAAAATGAAAATCGAGCAATTCATTTTGCAAAAGTGATACTGATATAGATCTTATTTTGTAAATAGATTAGTTAGCTTAGCTTAACCTTATTTGCAATGGTTTTTAATTTTTGTAAAAAAATTCCAGTCTCTGATACCATCTGACTAAATTTGTAAAAGCTCGCGAGAGTTTCCTTAGTCTTTCTCCCAAGTGCAGATTGCAACAACACAATATACTTGCTGTATCATATCAATACGGGAAATAATCACAAGTCACATGGGCGTGTGCATGAAGGGCATGCGCAGTTCAATTCTCATCCAAGGTTGTAAAAGCAGGACTCTCGTCGAGGATTGCTCGAAAATCCACCGTACAACCCATGACGGAATTTTCGCAGTTGATTTTTAGAGGTGAATCCCGTTTAGAGCTTAAATTTTAGAAAAATCTGAAAGACAGATTTTGAGCTATTTTCTTAGTTTGCGACAAATCTATCTTAGAGATTTTATTTAACTTTGCATAAGTGTTAGATTAGAGCCAATTTCATATTTTTGGGGAGGGGTCATACGGAGAAAAACGTCATTTAACCTACTAGTGCCCAGTCTCTCCTTGGGTATTCGTTTATTCATTTTAGACATTTGTTAGTCGGGCGAGGCCGACTTCAAATTTACGAAAATGGTGCTTGTGAACGCAGGATCTATAAAAGATCTGATCAACCAAAAATAGAAAGTAACAAACAATGATGCAAGGCTGATACTACATAAAAGCTTAACGGGGCAACGACATGATAGAGTCCAAAGTGAAAGCCAACAATTGCAACCGTGGACAGCTGTTTCGACCTTGTTGGGTCTCAGCAGCACGGTGTAGCAAGCTATGAAGTAATGAGCTGGTCGACTGATATCCATACACTCACTAAGATGGTGATGACCTCAGATGAAACTCAAATCCAAATCCTTGCCAATGGGACAATGTCACATGCTAAACGGGGCCGTAGGTCTTTTCAGGTCCGATATATGCTGCTCATTTTTAACATGGTTTGGCGATGATTTTCCTGCGGGACAGTTTGTGTCTGTCCGCAGTTACCTTATCGCGGCAAGGACATGATATTCTGGATTTTTACAATTATCCCTTGTCACGCGTTTTGATTCTTTGCAGTAAGATTCTACTAAATGTGATCCGCAATTTGAGCTTAACAGTTTTGCCACCATGGCAACATACTGGGTTCCAGACCTCCCCAATATTAAAGGCATTTCTGGCCACCTTTAGTATTCCATTTTCATATTTGCAAATGGTGCCTCATATACATGATCCAACAAGCATATAAATATGATAGCTTGAGTTTGTGGCCTTGTTTAACTTTCTTCGAGCTGAAAATATCTTACATATTGAAATCAATTGGGTGGGGACTGGAAAAGAGTGAGTTTTCATGGGAACAAAATATTTTATACCCATAGGTGTGTTTTCTGTAGAACTATTAGCCTTTCAAGTTTCAATGATCTGCGCTGCAAATTGGCCAAGATAGCTCGATTTATATACATGATGTAATATTGGGTCGCAGAAATCGGTCGCAGAAATCGAAGATTGTGTACAAAGCAAGTTGCTGGGATTGTGATGCTTTTTACATCGGCAAAACTAAAAGAAGATTACATGATAGAAAGACTGAGCACTTCAAAGCTCTCACTCAAATTGGTCACGCCTCCGCTGTTGCTGAGCATTCGATTTCTACAGGTCACAACATCAAATGGGACCATTTTGAGATTTTAGCAAGTGGTCAATGTGTTTTACAATGTAAAATTAAAGAAACACTGTTAATACGGGACTTGAAACCCGCCCTTAATGAAAACGTCGGTAGTGAAAATCTTCTTCTGTATTAATTCACACCGGATGTAGTTTCTTTTCCATTGTTTTCTAGCTAGTTACCAATACCTCGCTTTCGTTTTCGTCTTTTTAAATTTAGTCATATTTTGTAACCGTCACTTCTGAGGATGTATGTTGTAGCATACGAAACGTCAAGTATAATATACCATGCGAAACTTTACTATGTTTGTAACCGCTGTTTGTTTTCTCTTTCTATTGAAATTGAAATGGCCGAAAAACAAGAATCTTTATCAGTTATCTCATTTGCATATTTTACAGATTTTTCAAACTTTAATATCTCCGCAACTAATGCAGGTATTTGCAAACGGTAAACCGCGTTTTCAATCTTTTTGATACGCTTAAAAAATCAAGAGGTGAAATTTGATCATAGTGGCACATCATAGTGTAATCTAACATACAGACCCACACACCGTTCGCGGTAGATCCACTCAAAAAGATGGCGTGTGTAATGAGCATATATTTCGAAACGGTTCGTCCCGCGAACTCAAAATAGCAAACGAATCAAATGATTACCAGAATCATACCAGAAATCAAATGGGTTCTCAGTGAACAGAAAATGTGGACAGAATGTTGCTACAGACGACAGAAGAACATTTACTGATAAAAGCAAGGTGCGTCGTATTTAGACTCTAGGAAACGACAACAAAGATGCCATACTGGACTGCAAAAGTGGCTGTCATCAGAGTGACGATAAACGTAAGCTTAATTGTCATAAGCTTAGGTCTAGTTATGTAACGTCTATCTTGATTACTAAGATTACATTCTCTATGTTTTTTTCTTAAACTGAGTACATTATCCGCTGCTATTTTTCTCTTTTTTTCATTAGTTTTGTCGCTTTTATGCGTATATTTAAATTGCGTGTAAATAGCACAAACACTGTACTCGGTATTTCTTTTGCTTGAGCTCATTGTTGTAAAGAGGAGTTCTTAACTATTTTACTATTCGTTATCAGACATTGATACCAGACACGATGCGTTTATTTTAGCCCTGTCTATAGCTAGTTTCGTTACATGTCAATTCTGAAGTAATCCAAAACTGTTGAGAAAAGGCCGACGTTCTTTTGCTCACCATGAATACCTCCAAGAATATCAACAAATCAGAAGACACTGTTCCCAGGCGGAAACCGTTGAGTTAATTTTTACTGTAGTAAACATTAGAGTTCTTCACTATTCATTTTTCGGTATTCTTTATACGTTATTTTAGCCCTCTTTATTCCTTTATTAGATTTCATATCGAAAGTAATCCAAATTTTTAACCGCGCGGCCGTAGGCCGTAGGCGGGCGCGGTTCTTGGTTTTTCTTCGGTTAATTTTTTTTTAACCGCGCAGCCGTAGGCCGGGCGGTTCTTCCTCGGTCTTCGGTGTATTTTTTTTAGTTTTGTCGTTTACTAATCCGAAACCTCCGCGGATGATGTCATTATCAGCCAATTACAGGCCATTTCTCAGTTCTTTTCATACCCCCTCAGGACGGTTTTGTCAAGTTAGCGAATTAACTGTTTAGACAAACAATGGCCGCCGACGGGAGAAATGTTTATTTGGTCAAACTTGGGCCAATAAAACCAACAGGACGTAAAGCCAACACGACGTGACATCTCCAGCGTACAACGAATATTCGTAACGAACACTTTATTGTAAACGATCTTTAGTGAGGCCCATTGTGTGGTTAGAACTGAAACAAACACGAACGAAACAAACTTAAATAACGCGAAAACAGTGCAAGCTAAAAAACTAGTGGCAACAGTCAAGGCTTACATTTGTAGCGCGATGCTGGGTCGACTGCCTGTAAACGACTGAGACCTGATACAACCTGCACTCGAAACTTTGATAGATCCCTGATCCACTCATAAATTACACGACGATACAAACACACATCCCGACAAGTAATAACATACAATACAAAGGATACACACTAATTAACCAGGCACCCATTATTAACACTATTTTGAGGCGTTGCGATCTTACAGCCAAGATCCTTCAGCGATGGGCGTCAGGACATTTGCAAGGATAAAGCATCTAATTTGGGACCAGCTTCTGGCCCACGCCATGCAAAGAATGTAATCAGATACGCCTTTCAGCATATATATGCTGAAGGGCAGCCAGAGTCAAGTTTTCAGAAAATGAAATTCGGTCGTCATGTAACAGTAGATGACGGCGGTAACTATGTCACGTTTCATGAGCTGAACGTTCGCATAAAGATTAAAAATAAACAAAAATCTCTTACAACCCAGGCACCGAGCCAACTTTGAATCACGCAATCTCTGTTGTTTCCAATTTTTTAAGGTAAAGAATTGTTTCCATATCTCAAACCGCCCTCTCCCAATTCACTTACACTCACATTAGTTTTCGATGTGATGTAACAGAGAATTAACTCTGAAGTGTAAATTTTAGTGCTAATTTAACCCATGAATAACCCACTGGGCGTTAGCCCTAGTTAGGGGAATCAGGGAACCACACGAGGTAAAGACAAAATCTTTTAACCTCGGTGGGAATCGAATCGGTGGGTTATTCACGGGTTAAATTAGCACTAAAATTTACACTTCAGAGTTAATTCTCTGTAACATCATTTGTGTTGATAGTGCTACGCGGCACAACATTCATTAGTTTTCGATGTGCCGAGGTAGATTTTGAACCTGGCGTGCCAGATCGGCAGTCTTCCACCCTAACCACTTCTCTGCCAGTGGATGGTCTGATTTAAGTACTATATCGAAAACCCGAACGCTATAAAGAAGCTAGCCATTAACCCTAACCCTAATCAGTATTTTCAGTGCTTAGGCCTATAATCAGTATTTACTTTGTGTACGCATCGCGACGTATCCAAGGGTGGTTTGAGATATGGAGACAAGTTCTAACCATCTTTTAAATTGTTTCCGGGTAGTGTTTTCCCGCGAAACGTTGTTGCTAAATATTACGTAATGTTTTTGTGAGCGCAAAAGAGTTAAAAAAGCGCGTTTTTAATTTTTTTTAAAACTTGTTGTTTTTTTAGTTTTGTCGGTGACCAGACCCGAACCTCCGCGGATGATGTCATCATCAGCCAATTACAGGCCATTATCAGCTCTTCTCCTCATATCCCCCCTCAGCAGAGTTTTGTAAAGTTAGCAAATTAACTATTTGGACAAAAAAAATGGCCGTCGGGGAAAAATGTTTATTTGGTCAAACTTGGGTTAAAATCCCTTGTCAGGACATATGCAAGGATAAAGCATCTAATTTGGGACCAGTTGCTGACTACTAAGGCTGAAATTATCCAGAGTTAAGCTGTAGTCTTGTTTTGCGTGCGAAACAGAAGATTTCGTAATCTGGAATTTTTGTTTCTGTCTACCTTCGAAGGGAATATTCAAGGCGCTAAAAAGGTATTACGTCTGGCGTCAGTGATGGAATGCGCTGACGGTGATAAATAAGATCGTGTTTACTTCGCCAGAAGCAATGTTGGAATTTTCTGGGGGAAAAAAAGGTAAAACCTACCCTTAGCGCTCTTCAAAAACCCTTGTAACATATGAAAATTTATATTCGTTTGAAAGGTCAAGGTATTTTTTCCTTAGACGTAAACAAAACTCTCGGATTACAAATCACACCATGCAAAGAATGTGATCATTGAATCACGCAACTTGTACTGTTCACTTATTGTGGAATCGATCACGCAACTTATGATCTGTTGACCCGTCAATATGCTAAAAGTCCAGAGCTTTATAGTGTGCGCTGTGGAGATGAATTTGGCTTGAAATTTAACTGGAACGGAGCTCTTAACCCTGTACTATGATTCTGTGATGGAATTGGGGCGGCTGGCATGCTTTAAGTGTCTCTTGTTTTGCTTCGAGCAGGAGTGACTTCAGAATTGAGTATGTAGCTTTTACTCTTCTTACGCAATAATAAAGGTTTTTTATTAAGAATTAATCGTGCAAACAGACGTCCAACAATTTACAAATATTAGTTACTACTGGAAAGACATCTATTAATAAAAACTGATTTAAAACGACTTGTCCTGACATTAGGTAGAATGGTGGGAACAGTTACATTTCATTGGCTACATTTTTGTGTCAAGCGAAGGTCAAAATTCAATCGATGGAAGAGTACTTCAAGCCAAGACCTATAAGAGTAAGCCCAGAACTAACTGAGGAACAGCAAAATACTGACTATTTTTACTCATCAGCTCAGAGCGGAAATATTAATTATTGCCAGTCGCCCGGAGTTGTTGTTTACGATAAACCACGGATAAACCGACACGCTAGTGCAAAGATGTTAGCTGATATGTGATTCCAGCTTAGCTAGGATACTTGATGTAACCCAAGTATTCGGTTCAAAACAGTTGGCCTTAACGTTAATTATTGCTTGTCGCACGAAGTTGTTGTTTACGATAAACCACGGATAAACCGACACGCTAGTGCAAAGATGTTAGCTGATGTCTGCTTCCAGCTTAACTAGGATACTTGATGTAACACAAGTATTCGGTTTAAAACAGCTGGCCTTTACGTTAAAACATTAGTTGTTAAAGTGATAGGAAAATGCTCCATGAAACTTGAGTTTACAGAAACTAGAGCCGTCACGCAACGTATCATCAAAGGTCGTCATATCGTAGTTCACCTGGAGTGTCAGTAGATGGGACGTCGCTTGCTAACCATAGAGCAAAGAAATCAAATAATCCGCAGAACAATAGTGGCCTTTGCCAGTATGTCATATCTGCTCCACACAAAACTTCAGCCGTTCACATAGAGATAATGATTTCAACAACAGACAACTATTATCACAGGCCCCGCAGAACGCACTACTAATCTTTGACTACCGCAAGTTTATATTTTGAGTAGCAATTCCTGGTTTCCTTAGCCTAGATAAAATCGTCAACCAGCTGGTCAGTTTCGTACAAAATGATACCCTATTCTAGACCCAAACGCTCTGATTTATATACCCTATGCTAGATTAAACTGCTTGAAAACCATACCCTTCACAGCGGCAAATACCTATATAGCCCGTATATGGCAGTACCCCCCCCCCCCCGCGGCCCCCCCTCGGGATTACCTCAAAAAGCGATAAGTCGCTTAAAAGGTTTCGGATCGCGTTGAAACGCAAGATGACTAGGTCAGTTATTTTTATTACAAAGTTTACTAAAAATTAGGCTAAAATATCTATTGATGTTTTTGTCAATACAAACCCTTTGTAACAAAACACTTCCATATGCTGAAGGCGAGAGTCACGTTTTGCGTAATGAAAGTCGGTTGTTATGACGACGGTGAATGTTCAGCTGTAATTCAAAAGAAGATTACTTTGTTTGATGGTGAATAAAATAGAGGGACAACACACAACTCCCATTAGTCCATTGGTGTTATCGTTGACCCTCTAAGTTTGGCTCTGACGAGTATGTCTTTATCTTATAGAAAAGACAACAAGCCATCAAGGTCACTTATTTTTATTACAAAGTTTACTAAAATTCAGGCTAAAATGTCTATTGACGTTTTTCTCATATTCTTCGTTTGCAACCACGTGACCAAAATTGTTGGCTTCCGATGCCGGCGCCATGTTGGATGACAAGCAGGGGACAAAGATGGCGTCGCGAGAAGGTGGAGCGCCGATATTTTAAGAATATTACGAGAACCTGGAAGGTCCCGAGAAAACGAGATACAAGGAGAAAGTTTATTTATGTGGTTTCGACCCATACACTTGGAAAGAAGCGACTTTGAAGATAGTGAGGCACTTTTTCCGGGTATAGAATATCCGGACATCGTAAATTACTTGGTTCTGCAGACCTCGTGGCTTAGACATCAACAAATAAAGGCATACAAGAGTTTAGATGCCTATAACGTTTTTGTGTCGGGATGGGTGACTGGGGTACTTGCTAAAGAGCTTGAGGGAGATAAAGTGTTGGTTTTTTCTCGGATGAGTTAGGAAAATTGCTGTCACTTTTAAGTTATTTAATTTATGCCTATGTCAAGAGATTAACCATGCTATTAGTAAGCTTAATTTTGTTAAGTTTTATTATTACGTCGTTCTCACAGATAAATTACTCTCAAAGAGCTAGAGAAACCCCGCTCAAAAGCCTAGGTTCTGGCTGAGATAAATGGAACAGTGATCAACTGTATGGCTAGGTAAGAAGTATTTTGTGTTCTAGTATATCATTATCATTGTCGTTATTATCAATATCAAAGTTGAAGCCCTGATTTTTTTCAGGCTTCTTCTTTCCAATTGCTTAAATTGGAAAATTTACTGC
>JAEMPF020021166.1:0-11974 GCA_022496165.2 Catalaphyllia jardinei | reverse complement strand
AGCGTGTAGGGTTCCCCCAAATTGATTGTTCTACAATGTGGGCAAAAAGTCTCGTGGGCGGGTCTCACCCAAGTATATCGTACTCTGCACCCCCAGTGATACAAACGTCCACAGCACTTGGTGTAGTGGCGATAACCAAAGAACTCGTAGCTGCACCAAAGACACTTCTCGGCTTCCATCAGTGAAAATGAGCTCTGTTCCTCGTCTTCTCTTATACTCTCTCACTCGACCCCAAAGACACTGGGTACTAGTCAGAAAAGAGGGGGGATAGGGGGGTATCCCCCCTCTGACGTCACATGACGTCAGACCGGGTCAAAGGATATATAAAGCAACGCACTACCGGGTTCATTCGCATTCAAAGTCTCGAAGTGTCCAGACGCAGAAGAGTCGTTGCTGTCCACAAGTTGTTGTGAGAAGCCATCGAGGTGAGTTGATCTCTTGTCCTGTGCATGTTATGTGAGAGAGTGTTGAGGCTGAGACACAATCCTTTGTGTTTCAGATGAGTTTGAATGAGTTGTGGGGGAAACGGATAAAGCAAGTAAGGAGAACAGTTAAATGGTGGATGCAGCGGGAAAAGGAAAACGAGGAATGTTCTGCCTACCAGGATTTAGTCATTTTGAAACGCCATTATTTAAAACCAGCTATCAAATTGTATAATAAGTTAAACCATCAGGAGTTTGTACGAAACACTGATTATACAATGCTAGACATTAAGACTGACCAGTTGGTCTTAGCCCATAACAAGTTGGTCACCGACTATTCCGAAATGCCATTCGATGATCCGGACACAATCGCTCCTGCCTTGGCCGTGACCAACCTTTTAAATCATTGACTTTGTAAAAAAAATGTAATAAAACAACACTCATGTAATTTTTTCAAAATAAATTATTTTTTATGTTTCATTTTTTTCAAAAAATTAAATTAACTTTTTTATTTTGTAAAAATAAATTTTTTTCAAATGTTTTTTAGCAAAAAAAAATGAATGTCCAGAAGAAGATGGAGCTAATGAAAACATATGACAGTTATTGGGATATGTTGCCGCCCGAGATAAAGGAGCACATTTTGCAATACAAAATTAAACAAGAAGTAATTGATCAGGACAAGAAAGACCTAATGGTCAGTCTTTGCCACGAGATTGAACTGTATGGACAATTAAAAACCAAGTGGAAACTCGGACACATACTGTGTAAACCAAAAAGCTGTGGATGTCATTATTCATTTAATTATCTGGAAATTTTCGGTATCTTTACCAATGAGTGCGGTGCCAAGCAAAGAATATACCTGGGTCATGGATACCAGCAAGCTTTGGCGAGAGTCAACCATGTAAAATCTTTTCTATGATAAATGAAGTCTTTTTTTTGTAAAAAATCTTGTAAAAATTCTTTTTCAGAATTAAAAAACCATGAGTAGAATGGATGTTTGGACCAAAGTGTATTTGATGAATACTAAAGAAAGCTATTGGGACATGCTACCCCCAGAAATAAAAGAATACATACTCGAGTTGAGAGCAGCCCAAACCAACATCGATGAGGAACGAAAAAACACCATGAAACAATTGTGTGACGAGATTCACCTCTATGCACACCTGAAAAGGTTATGGGGACACGGACATATTCAATGCATTCCAGAGCGATGGAAGTGTTTTTCTTGTAACAAACATCATTTGGCAGTCTTCGGTTTCTTCATAGACAAAGAAACCCATGAAAAGAAAAAAAGATTCCTCGAATATGGATTAGTCAACTCCATTAAGTCCCTGACATGACCAGAATGACACTTGTCTTTTTTTCTTTGTGACTAGACCATGAATACTCAAACCAAATTGGAATTGATGAAGTATACAGACAGTTATTGGACTTTATTACCACCAGAGATAAAAGAAAAGATTCTCGCCTACCGAGCAAGTCAAGAATTAATCGAATGGCGCAAACGTTCATTCAATCGCCATTTGTGTGAACAAATAGAACTACATACTCAAGTACGAAGAAAATGGCTCATAGGCCCCATACGATGTCGAGTTTCTCGTTACACTGTGTGCGGTAACGAATTCTTTATTATGCGAGTTTACGGTGATTACTGGGATCTAGAAGGTGCGAAAAAAACCAAATTCTTAGGTTTCACTTTAGAGGCGGCTCTGAAAGACTGCGCTGATCTCAGAGCCGGATTGTGGTTTCAAACGCATCCGCTTTCTTTCATGTACAACCCTCGTACACAGTAAGGGCGTCATTCCACCAGGGAATTGACACACGTCCCATTTTGTAAAAAAAGGTCATCAAACACGTGATTAAAATCATTTTTTTTTCTCATTCATTTCAGACCTTTTCCTTATTTGGTGTGGTGTGTCTTTCATTGGCTCGTCTGTGTCATTAAATAAAGCTCCAAGTCCATCCATCCCACATTCTCCATCATGATACGATTCAGACCAGAATTCGACCTCGACGACGAGGAAGACAACGCCCTCTTAGCTCAACATCTAGACGATGTAGAACGAGGCTTTGATTTTCTCTTGACACCTCACTTGGATCGACGCGTGCGTCGATTAGGTGTCCGACACAGAAACTATGTGGGACGATTGATGCAACGCGGGGGCGGGGCACCTTTACAAGCGCAACAACAACGACACATCTTACCCCGCCAAATGGAAGAAGCGCTCCAACGCGCCATACAAGAACAAGTCCTCAACGATCCAGAAGTCCATCTCAACGATCATTTTCTCATCAACATCAATTCCAATCGTTTGAGACACTCGTACCATTCCAGTCGCATGCGTGTCAGGGAATGGGTCAACAACGATTTACGGGCGCGGGAAATCATGCAACAAATCTCACGCATGCTAAACTCCAACGAACAGTTCCGATTGGACGATTCCTTCTCCCTACACATTTCTCACATTCGCGATCCAGGACAAGGTGCCGGGAACCAACGGATCCACAAAGGAGGTATGGCCATGGAAAAATTACTGGATCTCAAAAGGAGTGTGGTGAAAATCAAGAACCATGATCAACTATGTTGTGCACGCGCCATCGTCACCATGAAAGCATTAGCCGACGCCAAAGGGAACACTCAAGACCGAGACTACAAAAATCTCAAGCAAGGCTATCCCGTGCAAGAAAAGAAAGCCCAAGCATTACATCGTCTGGCTGGCGTTCCCGAAGGTCCTTGCGGACTGTCCGAGATCGAAACCTTTCAACGACATCTGCCCGAGTACCGTCTCATTGTCCTCTCGGTGGATCTGCAATATCAGATCATCTTCAAAGGACCTCCCCGACCCCAAGAGATCATACTTATTAAAGTGGGAGAACACTACCACGGATGCAACTCTCTCCCAGGATTTCTCGGGTCCGTTTATTTCTGCGTCGAGTGCGAGACCCAATTCAACACCGATGACATCAATCATCATCCGTGCAACGGCAAGAAATGTCACGCTTGCTGTCAAACTCAATGCATGGATTACTTACAGAGTCTCGGACAAGAAGCTCGTCACACATGCCCACGATGCCATCGGAAATTTTTCGGCGAACAGTGCATGGGCAACCATTACGTCTATTCCGTCGCCAACGGAAAAAGAGCCGATGCCGCCAAAAAGATCAAACCCGTCTGTGCCGTCCTACGCAAATGCCCTCACTGCAACAGACTACTACGAGAACGTGAAATCGAGACGCGGCACGTGTGCGGAACCAGCGAATGTCCATCCTGCAAACAATATCGCGATCTCAACACTCACCGATGCTTTATCCAGAATCCCACCCAATTAGAAAAAAGGAAAAAATCATTGAGATGCCGAAAACGAAAAGCCGACGGGATACCCAGTCGCCAAGACAAAAACAAACTCTTTGTCTACTGGGACAGTGAAACCATGCAAGACACTGGCATCCACGTGCCCAACCTAGTGTGCGCCGCCACTTCCAACAGCGACGAACTGTATCGTTTCGAAGGCACCACTTGCATCCGAGACTTTCTCGATTGGTTGAGGGAACTGGCCCTCGATGCCCAACTCACGGTCCTAGCTCACAATTCCCAAGGGTTCGACTCTTACCTCATCCTGGACGAACTCTACAAACAATATGTCGTGCCTGAGCAACTCGTCAATGGAGCCAAGATCTTATCCTTGTCCATCATGGACGGAGAGATCGTGTTCAAAGACTCGTTGTGTTTCTTCCAAATGCCGCTGTCCGCCTTCCCCAAAGCCTTCGGGCTCAAGGAACACAAAAAAGGTTTCTTCCCTCACTTCTTCAACACGCCCGACCATCAAGATTACGTGGGACCCTTACCCGACAAGACCTACTACGATCCTCGAGGCATGTCGGTCGAACGAGCCCGAGAATTTGAACAATGGTACGATGCCCACGATCCTCACTATGTCTTCGACTTTCAAAAGGAACTCCTAACCTATTGCGAATCCGATGTGCTGTTGCTCAAAGGGGCCTGTCAAGTCTTTTGCCAAGAGTTCGAGGAGATCAGTGGGTTCAATCCCCTGGAACGTTGTCTCACCATCGCCTCGGCCTGCAATCTCTTCTACCGCACCAAGCACATGCCCGAAAATCAACTGGCCTCCGAACCCATCCACGGATGGCACGGACAAGGCAAACCCCATTCCCACGCAGCCATGGAATGGTTGACCTATCTAAATCATATCCACGGCGGTCACATTCGTCACGCTCGCAATGGAGGAGAACACGCGATTCGACAAGATGGTAAGACCTTCCACGTGGACGGGTACGATACCAACACTCGCACCGTGTACGAATTCCACGGCTGCTTTTGGCACGGGTGCCCCAAATGTTACCCGGAACGAGACAAAACGCGCCACAAAATGAACGATCAGACCATGCGCGACATCTACGAAGTCACCCGACGCAAAGAAAATGCTCTGTTCGCCATGGGCTACAACGTCGTCGTCATGTGGGAATGCGAGTGGCACGCCATGAAGAAAAACGACGCCACCCTGCGTGCTCTCGTCGATTCCTTCGGACTCGTGCCCAGACTCCAACCCCGAGACGCGTTTTTCGGAGGACGCACCAATGCCATCAAACTATATCACGTGGTCGTCGACGGAGAAAAGATCCTTTACCTCGATTTCACCTCGCTCTACCCCTGGACCAACAAAAACTGTTTCTATCCCGTGGGACATCCCGAGATCTACTACCAACCTCCAGGCACCGACATCAGCGGTTACTTCGGTCTAGTGCAATGCAAGATTCTACCACCCCACGGTCTGTACCATCCCGTCTTACCCTATCGCCACGGCGGAAAACTCACGTTTCCCCTCTGTCGCACCTGCGTGGAACAAGAACAACCCAAACCGCTGACCGAACGCAGTCACCATTGCAGTCACACCGATGACGAGCGCTGTCTCCTGGACACGTGGCCCACCCCCGAATTGCAAGAAGCTGTCAATCAAGGCTACGTCATTCAACACGTGTACGAAGTCTGGCACTTCCCGCAGAAATCCGATCAACTGTTCTCCTCTTACGTCAACACCTTTCTCAAAATGAAACAAGAAGCCAGCGGATGGCCCGAGTGGGTGGGAGACGATCCCGACAAACGCAAACAATACCTCCAAGACTACCAAATCAAGGAAGGCATTCAACTCGATCCAGACAAGATTCAAAAGAATCCAGGCCGACGCTCCCTCGCCAAAATGATGCTCAACAGTTTCTGGGGCAAGTACGGGCAACAAGGGAACAAGAGCCAAGTCGAAGCCATTTCCACGCCAGGGCGATTGTACCAGTTGCTGAACGATGACAGTCGGGAAATGCAAACCCTACGCGTCATGAATGACGAAATGATCGAGGTGGTCCACAGGCGCGTCGACGACGAAGAAAAGATCCAAGTCAACATCAACATCTTCGTGGCTTGTTTCACCACCTGCTGGGCCAGGCTCAAACTCTACCGAGAAGGACTGAGTCGACTCCGACCCCAACAAGTCCTCTACTTCGACACCGACTCCATCCTCTTCTCTCAGCGACCCGGCCAACCCACGCTACCCACCGGCGATCATCTCGGCGAATTCACCAGCGAATTGAAACCCGACGATCACATCGTGGAATTCGCCGCCGCTGGCCCCAAGAATTACGGGTACAAAACTCAGCAAGGTAAAGTCGAATGCAAGGTACGCGGTTTCACCCTCAACGCACGCGGACAAAGCCAATTGAACTTCGACCTTCTCAAGGCCAACGTCATCGACGAAGTCACCGCACCCCTGGACGAACCACGTGCCATCCCCGTGTACAACCCCCACAAGATCAAACGGGACGTTCACACCAAAACCTTGGAAACGGTCGAAGAAACCAAACGATACCGAGTGGTCTTCGACAAACGCGTCGTCGATCCCGACACCTTCCTGTCGTATCCCTACGGCTACCAAAAACAGTCCACCACCCTGGACGAAGATCTCAGTCAAGCCCAGGCCGCCCAACTCGATGATGATGATATAGACATGCAAAATGTAGAACTATTAATGAATCTGTAAATAAAATGGTTTTTTTCACCTCTCACCATGGTATCTCTCATTGTTTTCGACTTCCCGACCTCATGCCCGATCTCATGACGTCCGGGTCCAGACCCCTGCGGGTCAAATACCACGTGACCAAAGTCACGTGGGCCAAATACGGCTCTCTGATTGGTTAAAATTCGAAATACGGCTCTCTGATTGGCTACCGTCCATACCGACCCCCTATACTACTCGCGCCCGTGTCTCGTCCCATTCTCCTTTAGGCTACATCGCCTGTCCTCTGGTCTCTCCTCAAAATCCTGCTGAAATTTCGAGAGAAAAACAGAGTGCCGCATTTTGTGCGAGTGACTGTGAAAACATATCGCATATGTAAGATAGTAAAAAAACAGTTACTGGGATAATCATAAAGCAGAATATCAATGCAACGGTCAGCAAGCCAAAAACTGGATTCAAGCTTCACTTTCATGAGAACATTTACTTGGTGGCTTTCGTTTACTTTATGTTGGCGTATTGCAAGGTACACCTTTCGATAGCAATATGCAATAAGTATTAAACGATAAGTTGCTGCCTCAGCACTTCACATCACGAAAAAAGGCTGCTATAATTGCACCATTCACATCACAGTACTCTGACTCTTAGGTTTGGAACCGCAGGGAAAAGCGCTGAAATCTAGGCAGCTATCCCCAGTTTCTTGGGACGGTTATTTGTGATGAGAATCTTGTAGTTCATCCACTTTTGTATCGCTACGTATCTCTCCCAAGCAATAATCGTCAAGTGATACAAGGTAGCCACAAAGAACAGTTGAAATAAACACGGATTCACCAAGAATAACGTACATGTAAATTCAGACCAAGGCTTGCTGAAAATTACCAGTGACAAATAAAGGCATTTCTAAGATGCCAATTAACAGCCAGGCTTGACAACAGCATGTTAGAGGGCCTTCGTAGCTCTCTCTTTTGCTTTCGAAAGCTAGGATAACCATCGCGTTCATAAGAATAGTAGGAAATGAAGGAATAAATGTCAGAACGGCTGCAATCAAGTATGTAGAGGCGGTATTTTGAGAGTCCCGTAATTCGCCTGATTCTCTAAACAGGTTCACAGCCTTATGTCACGCACCGCCATAACTCTGAAATTTAAAACGTGCCTGTTTTTAGACGAAGCAAGTTATTCAGCTGAAAAGTTGTTAACAGATATAAATTTAGCCCCTCTCGTACCTGATGAAGATAATAACTTTGGTGGCTCTTCAGTTTGGATTTTAGAAAATGATGACGTCACGTACAATCCCTCGGAAGGGGGGTACTGCCATATATGGGCTATACAGGTATGTGCCGCTGTGAAGGGTGTGGTTTTAAAGCAGTTTACTCTAGCATAAGGTATATAAATCAGAACGTTTGGGTCTAGAATAGGATATCATTTTTCAAGAAACTAAGGAAACCAGGAATTGCTCCTCAAAAATATAAAAAAAAAATGAAGTCGGCAAGTTTAAATTTTCAAGACTCAGCCTCAACAGCGTTGATAGATGACTATCATAAAATGCTGCTGGATATTATTAACTGTCAAAAATCAGTTTCTGGAAAACAGCATCTCTAGCATAGGGTAGCAAAATTCAGCTGAACTAGCTCTGGTATAGGCTCAGGGTTCCAGGGCCCCAGAGGCGCATCCCCACCCAGAAATTCCTAAAGTACCTCCCCCAGGCGTGCAATTCAAGAATTTCAGTTAATACAAGAGCGAGTATTACGACTGACGAAACATTTTTCTTGACTCGGTCTTTAAAAATTGACCTGTGTAAAATGAAATGTAAGGATTACTACTGGCTCTACATTAATGGTAGCACTCACGGTACTGCCACTGGACCGAAAAAAATGGGGAAAAGATTGATTCGTTACAAAATTCGATTGTACTTTCTCTTCCAAGTCTCACGAGATACTGTTTGGAAAAATAGTAAAAAATACTGAAAACAGTGTTGTGAAATTTAATTACTGTTTATTATTTGCAAAATACTACCTACACTATCAGAAAATGCGCACAAAGTGTTGCAACATAGATGAGTTTGTTATAAAGGTAAAACAAAAGCTGATAATTGAAAAGTCGTCTGAAGAGAAAGATTCTTGTATGAGCATAAGTAACCCAGGCTCACTGTGTGTCACGTGACATAACATTGGTAAATACAGAGAACATATGAGGCGAAGTTTAGGTCTGAAATTTAGCTAGAAAATGGCATTGTTCATAATTGTACAAAATAAAAAGTAATAAATAACTTGAACAAATTCTGCAAAGCAGAAAAAAGGTCTTTACAACATATTTCCAAGATGTTGCAAACATTTTCTGTAGTAAGGTAGCCAGAAAGGAATTTTTACCATTCTGCGACTAGTTGTCTACTGTTAATGTCATACTACTGAAATAGAACTTGTTTCAAATAATACACAAGTCTAGTAATGCAATAATATTATAGTTGTTTGTATAGCGACCAGGAAAACCCCAGAATGAATAATCAGTATGACTATTTATTTTAATTTATAATGATAACACACATTATCAGGCATCCAGTGAAATTGCTCCCAGTGGAATTTTTATAATTATTATTTTAGAACTCTCTCAACTGTTATTATAAGAAATGTATTGAGATAAGAATTTTTCGTTGAGAATAACATTCCCTCAGAAGTACATATAAAGCAATCAAATTCTAAAAAAGATATGATACTAAAAATGATAGCTCACCAAGTTTGTCATAGGTAACTACTACAATATCATGACAGTCTTAAAATTAAAAAAATAATCATAATTAAGTTAACAAACATCTTGATACACGGAGTCAGTTTTGTGCGAAGCCATGCAGATACCATCTACATTGATTTTTTAAATTTTGTGCAAAGTATGTCCTTCCAATCTCGATATAAAATGGTTCCACCCTTGAAAAAGACATTGTATACGAAAAAGCGCTCTTTTCAAAAATCGCACCGATGGAATGTATTCATGCAGAATACAATTACTGATCTTCGCCAAATTGTTATCAGTCCTTCTCAAACTCATTAATAATTCATCAAGTTGAAACAAAGAAAATCACAACCGTGAAGCAGGTTTGGATACCCGGTCTTAATTAGCATAGATTTTGACGATTTTACTTCTCCGTTTACTCCTTGGTTTTTGCTTCGATTGAGAAGATATATCAAACACTCGAGAGAGTGTTTCATTGGCTATCCAAACACCTCGAATTTCGCCAAAAATACTCCGCTGCGCGTCGTATTTTCACCTCTCTTCTCGATGTTTGGATATCCCGATTAAACACTGTCTCTCGTGTTTGATATATTACATCAAAAACCCTTAAGTCTGAATTATATTGAGAGTCGCCTGAAAAACTTTTATTTTAATGAAACTAGAACCAGTTATGACGATGACAGTTATTATTTGACGAAACGATAGAAGTCAATTAATATCAATATAGAGAAGGCCAATAAAGAATACAACAGACTTCGTCTTAACTTAAGGACTGTACAACGGAGTAAAACAGGGGTACGTGGTCCTCCACTATTTTGCTATAGGACTGCAATGAAAACAACAGCTTTTTCCTGGACAGATCCAAAAAGGAAATTTAGCTTTGTTATGAATAAAATTATGTTTCCTTTGCCACTCGAATTTTACCTCAAGTCCCGCCAAAATGAGCTTATTGAGACAGTGAGGAGAGAAACTCCTCGCTTGAACTCGTATTATTCAGCCCACGTGCCCCAAAAAAATTGTGGAAATCGCCGAAACAGAAAAAATGAGGTTGAAGACTACCTTAAGGGAATAGCTGGGAACTCGTCATACACAGAGCTACAAGTACGTCTTTCGTTACACTACATAAACAAAGTACGTCTTCAAAGAATCTTAAATCTTCTGGATTATGTGCATAGGTTCTTTCGCCGGAACACGAGATGAATCGAGATGGTGCTGGATTCATGCATACTCTTTTTTTCCTAAGCGAATCTTTGCATGCGAATCCTGCAAACAAGAGCAGATTGTTAAAGTTAATAAGTATATCAAAACGGTACAATGACTTAAGAGAAGTGCATCAAGCACCTCTCTTTGAGTACAATGGAACAACAGCAGACAAAATGATTACTATGGTGCTATTTCGCCTGATGATAGTGTTGATTATGCCCACTAGTAAGAAAGACGAGATCAAGGCAAGACAAAGGGATATGGATGCCTTGACGAAATGGATAAACAACGCTTTGATGATCAACAAAACGTTCGAAGGAGTAATCAAACCCGACTAAACTGGTTTTCATCACATGGCATTCTACGGATCTGCATACATACCCCAGGCACTATATACAGCAGCTTTAGTACAGTATCTACTGGAAGGACCTGAATTTGAGTTATCCTTCACAGCAAAATGAAACTTGCAAGAGGGGCTTGAAACCCTGCGGGTGACAGCTCTGAAATATTATACGCCAAGCAGTGTTGAAGGTCGTTTTCCCGACTTCTCTAAGGCAGTTCAGGCCCAAATAATTCCTGCGTATGCTTACATTAGCATTGCTTATCCAGGGACGCTAAGTACACTACCTACGCCACGAATCACCGTTTCTGACTTGACTGGAAATGGGAAAATGTTCCTTCGCTCATATCAGACTTCGGACGACAGAGTGAAGAAGTACCTAATTGATGGAGATATCCACAAAGGAAAGACTTATATGAACACC
This sequence comes from Catalaphyllia jardinei, assembly GCA_022496165.2. Taxonomy (NCBI): domain Eukaryota; kingdom Metazoa; phylum Cnidaria; class Anthozoa; order Scleractinia; family Caryophylliidae; genus Catalaphyllia; species Catalaphyllia jardinei. Next base: position 841 of record JAEMPF020021166.1, on the reverse strand, counting down.
CTGGGATCTGTGGACATAGTGAAATCCGTAAGTTTATATATTAGAAGAATTCTATCAGTGTAAATGCGTGTGACCTGAATGGAATTTTAAATTAAAATGAAATTTCATTAGAAACTTGGAAATTTGGGGCGCCATAGAATCGTCTGCAATACAAAGGAAAAAGTTATATTTTAAATGAATTTTGTGCCGCGTAGCACTATGAACCCAAATGGCAGAACAGAGATTAGCTCTGAGGTGTATATTAAAGTGCAGGGTAAACCAAAATTTATCCATGAATTCAATTAGCACTTTAGTATACACTTCAGAGTTAATTCTCTGTTCCACCATTTGTGTTCATAGTGCTATGCGGCGCGACATTTATATATACCCTTACTATCTCTTCGCCGCGATTCACCACCTAAAATCGTCCCCGACTTTCTCTGTCCGACCTCGTAGCTCAGTCGGCAGAGTCGGAGGTCGTGGGTCCGATTCCTACCGAGGTCAAAAGATTTTTTTTACCTCGTGTGGTTCCCTGTTTCCCTTTACTAGGGCTAACGCCCAGTGGTTCATTCATGGGTTCAATTAGTACTTTAATATACACTTCAGAGATAATTCTCTGTTCCACCATTTAAATTTTAAATGCTCAGGTATCCTGAACCTAGCTAGTTTTTCAAATAGAACAGAAACTAAAAGTGAAGAATGATGATCGCAGTAAATATTCCAATTTAAGCAATTGAAAAGAAGAAGCCTGAAAAAATCAGTGCTTCAACGGGATTCGAACCCGTGACCTCCGCGATACCGGTGCGATGTTCTACCAACTGAGCTATGAAGCCACACATTGGGAGCGAGGTCAATTTATTGA
>JAEMPF020021165.1:0-11975 GCA_022496165.2 Catalaphyllia jardinei | reverse complement strand
TCTCATATTGGTCCCAGTATTAGTCCCAGTATTGGTCCCAACTCTTAGGGTGTGTTCCTTTGGGAGGATCCGGATCAGGATTTCTGATCCAAGATCGCTCAGATCATGGTGTACCAAAGGAACGGAGCTTTGGTTCGTAGGATCAGTTACCATGACCATGAAGAGGCGCGAAAAGCGTTCAAACAACCTAAACGTACGGCAAAATAGCCGCGAAGAGGTCGCTAAAACGAACGAGCAAATTTAAAATTACCAGTAATAACATCTCAAGCAATGTTACGAAACAAGCGGTTACATTTTGGAGGTTGCGTGCACGAGTACTCGGTGGAGTTATACGACAATTTTGTGGTAAAACCGAAACAAAGTTTAGCACAACCCATTCAAATAATTGTATTTCACTGGCACTTTGTCGATTTTCTGATGACTTTCAGTCAATAATAGGCAGAAACAGGTTTAAATTTTAAAAGACCACTTACCACAAGACAAATGCTGTCGACCGAACTTGGAAGTGAACCTCATATATGAAGTACATATGTAATTCAAGGCCAAAACCACTGCGCACAGTGATTAATTTCGGACCCTTCACCCAAAGGAACGTGCCGGATCATTGATCTGATGATCCGTTTGCAGATCACTCAGATCAGTGATCCGATGAATCATCCCTCTCCAGAGTGGATTCGATAGATCACTGATCTGAAAAAGGATTTGCTCTAAAGGAACGCCACAGATCAGAAATCCTGATCCGGATCCTCCCAAAGGAACGCACCCTTATTCTCACATTGGTCCCAGTATTGGTCCTAACTCTTATTCTCATATTGGTCCCACTATTAGTCCCAGTATTGGTCCCAACTCTTATTCTCACATTGGTCCCAGTATTAGTCCCAGTATTGGTCCCAATAATGATTCTGGTTTTGGTTCCAGAACGATGTCCCGGGTTTTGGTCCGAAAAAGCTTTATAACAAGTAAACAGTTTAAGTGGAAAGCATAATTTCAAATACTTCGGAAATCTTAGTTACGCAGCATGCAAATAACATGTGTCTTTAATCTCGCATGTAAACAAAAACCTATTCACGTTTACATCTGCAAATGTCTCAAATTTCGCCACTAAACTTAGGAGAAGTTTCACATGCGTTATATCTTTTGATCTTTCCACAACTATAATTAAATCTGTACACATTTAGTTATTTTTTTCTTCAAGGAAAACGTTTGTGGTTTGGCATGGGTTGAGCGGCTTCGGCGGGTCTTTCCAAAATGTTTAGTCTTTAGCATTCCAAAGATCCGCACCGAAAAAGAGATAATCTCTGGCTTTTATATTTGACACAAACCGTTTATTCAAAGAACAAATTCTCTTCTTTTAACCAAAGGATTGTTTATCAAAGTTTCTTTAGCGCGCCGCAAACAAAGTTTTACATGCGTCGCCAAGTCGGTTGCTTGAACCGAGTTTATTCTATTGAAGATGTTATCTATTGTGTTTGCTCTATGGAGAGTGGATTGTTGAAGCCTCTATTCCCAGTACTATTTGACAGAAAGCAACAAATTTGGATTTAAAGGCCAATTTCCTACGGATGATTCATAATGTACAGAGTAAAAAGCCGTGGATGGTTTACATGTAAAAAGCTTAACAAATATAATTGGTCATCGAGAGATTGGGGTCGGTGAAACGAACAACTACAAAATACACAAACATACGAACACTCGTGTCATCTTACATACATGTAAAGGTGACATTGTAATCCCTCAGAGCAAACGATTAAACGCTCGGAGGAGCAAACGATATATCGTTCAGAGCAAACGATAAATCACTCGGAGCAAACAATATATCGCTCAGAGCAAACGATAAATCGCTCGGAGCAAACGATATATCGCTTGGTGAAAACGATATATCGCTTGCTGCAAACGATATATCGTTCAGGGCAAACGATAAATCGCACAGCACTTAGCGAAATATCGTAACTGCTACAACAATAGCTCCATGATATATCGCGCGATATATCGTTCCTAGTTAATTACCGTTCAAATATCGCCGATATATCGCGATTGTCGCGATATTCGTCGATTATCGTTTGCATTACTTTTTCACAATACCGTAACTCACCAGTAAATTAAAATGTCCTCATTAGTGGGCATTCCTGGTTATTACTCCCACAAATTACCTGTAGAACACAAAATGCAAAAGAAACATACATTCATGTCTGTCAATACACGTAACGGGAAGATACAAATTTAAAGTTAAAAAATGATCTTTTTTAAACCTGAGTACCATCGTTTTATTGAAGTTACCACTGGAGTTGAATGCAAGCAGTCTCTACCTTTACCTTTTTAACTACTAGTAAGTGAAACCCAAATGAATCTTTCCATTTTTTTAGGAGGGGAAACGGTTTCAAATAACTTCACTAAAAGGCGTCAGAATGGCTCTAAAATCGGCACAAGAGACAAGTTCGTCACACATTTGAGGTAGGAAAACTTTATTTCAAATGAGATAGTCATTTAAACAATTTTTTAAAAATCGGTGATTTTCCCATACAATTCTCTATATACACAAGCTGTCGCATACACCACGTATTTTGAGCTTGGGAGCCTGTGCTCCACTTTGCCAGTCGGCGCGACAGTCGGCGCCCTTTTGAATGATTTTTTTTAAGAGCCCGCATTACGTACCACCAGGAATCCGCTGGGAAGATTCCAACGGAGTGGGGAATGGGCAGCAGCTTTACTTTCTCCCAGGCCTCACTCATTTCGTTTCAAGAAAAAACATCGATCTCCTCCTAAAGCAATTAAAATTTGAAAAAACTGACAACGTCTTCATTAAGAGCATACACTCAGACCTCTGGCAAAATTTTCTTTCGTTGCTAGCTCAAATGGTCGTTGAGCAGGAAGCTGACAAACATTTCAGTTAGATTTTCTACTGCCGCACTTTTTTAGGAAAAAGTAATCATGGCCATTTTCTAAAACACTATTTATTAAACTACAACTTCGCTTAAAAATATTCTTGGAGAAAGGTTCTAGTAAACTTTTAGAGCAAATATTAAATTTCGGTTCGTTCTGGTCACGTGACCGATAACGTCACAGTATTAAAAATGGAAAAAATGTATATTTCATAAAAATATCTACCCATATCCAAATTTTTTTTTTCCTCGCGTTTAAAGGAACGCGAGATAGCACTTGTACCCAGACTCCCACTTTTTGAAAATTGTACATAGCTTCCGTAATATTTATATTTTGTTCTGTGCCCGGGCAGTCCGAAATGGCTCACACCATTGTGCTGTAAACCACGTTGACTACTTTTTCGATAACAAAATAATTTCTCTGTTGTTCAGCTCTTAAATTATACTAAAACAATTATTCGCCTCAGGCTCGGTGAATATCCCCTCGACTTCGTCTCGGGGATTATTCTACAATATTCGCCTCGCCCTCGGCGAATAATTGTTAAGTCCGAGTTTTCCACGAGTAGATAGTCAACGAGACGCAGCCGAGTTGACTATCGCTCGTAGAAAACGAGGGCGAGTATAAATTTACCGTAGTCTCATTGCATAAAAAGAAAAAATGTCCAGTAACGCGTAGAAAAGAACCGTTTTATTACGTTAGATCAGGTTCAAACGTGATGCGCGATGTGCGCTGATGCGTAACTGATGACTATTAGCAGATAGTCATCAGTAATTTAGCCAATCAAATTCACGGATTCACAATAGACTACGGTAAATTTATACTAATTATTATTATTAAACAACCGGTAAAAGAGCTTAAAATTCACTCTTGCTTTTTCGCACGCGATGCATGGCGTCAGATGTGCATAGTTATAATATTAGCTGATCAAAGCAACTTCACAAGACATTTAACAGAACAAATTTATGGAAAATACTCTACAAGGGAAAAGATAATTAAAATCTGGAATGAAATACCAAAGACTATCAAATGCTCTGCATCCTTAAAAATCTTTAAAATGAAAATCGAGCAATTCATTTTGCAAAAGTGATACTGATATAGATCTTATTTTGTAAATAGATTAGTTAGCTTAGCTTAACCTTATTTGCAATGGTTTTTAATTTTTGTAAAAAAATTCCAGTCTCTGATACCATCTGACTAAATTTGTAAAAGCTCGCGAGAGTTTCCTTAGTCTTTCTCCCAAGTGCAGATTGCAACAACACAATATACTTGCTGTATCATATCAATACGGGAAATAATCACAAGTCACATGGGCGTGTGCATGAAGGGCATGCGCAGTTCAATTCTCATCCAAGGTTGTAAAAGCAGGACTCTCGTCGAGGATTGCTCGAAAATCCACCGTACAACCCATGACGGAATTTTCGCAGTTGATTTTTAGAGGTGAATCCCGTTTAGAGCTTAAATTTTAGAAAAATCTGAAAGACAGATTTTGAGCTATTTTCTTAGTTTGCGACAAATCTATCTTAGAGATTTTATTTAACTTTGCATAAGTGTTAGATTAGAGCCAATTTCATATTTTTGGGGAGGGGTCATACGGAGAAAAACGTCATTTAACCTACTAGTGCCCAGTCTCTCCTTGGGTATTCGTTTATTCATTTTAGACATTTGTTAGTCGGGCGAGGCCGACTTCAAATTTACGAAAATGGTGCTTGTGAACGCAGGATCTATAAAAGATCTGATCAACCAAAAATAGAAAGTAACAAACAATGATGCAAGGCTGATACTACATAAAAGCTTAACGGGGCAACGACATGATAGAGTCCAAAGTGAAAGCCAACAATTGCAACCGTGGACAGCTGTTTCGACCTTGTTGGGTCTCAGCAGCACGGTGTAGCAAGCTATGAAGTAATGAGCTGGTCGACTGATATCCATACACTCACTAAGATGGTGATGACCTCAGATGAAACTCAAATCCAAATCCTTGCCAATGGGACAATGTCACATGCTAAACGGGGCCGTAGGTCTTTTCAGGTCCGATATATGCTGCTCATTTTTAACATGGTTTGGCGATGATTTTCCTGCGGGACAGTTTGTGTCTGTCCGCAGTTACCTTATCGCGGCAAGGACATGATATTCTGGATTTTTACAATTATCCCTTGTCACGCGTTTTGATTCTTTGCAGTAAGATTCTACTAAATGTGATCCGCAATTTGAGCTTAACAGTTTTGCCACCATGGCAACATACTGGGTTCCAGACCTCCCCAATATTAAAGGCATTTCTGGCCACCTTTAGTATTCCATTTTCATATTTGCAAATGGTGCCTCATATACATGATCCAACAAGCATATAAATATGATAGCTTGAGTTTGTGGCCTTGTTTAACTTTCTTCGAGCTGAAAATATCTTACATATTGAAATCAATTGGGTGGGGACTGGAAAAGAGTGAGTTTTCATGGGAACAAAATATTTTATACCCATAGGTGTGTTTTCTGTAGAACTATTAGCCTTTCAAGTTTCAATGATCTGCGCTGCAAATTGGCCAAGATAGCTCGATTTATATACATGATGTAATATTGGGTCGCAGAAATCGGTCGCAGAAATCGAAGATTGTGTACAAAGCAAGTTGCTGGGATTGTGATGCTTTTTACATCGGCAAAACTAAAAGAAGATTACATGATAGAAAGACTGAGCACTTCAAAGCTCTCACTCAAATTGGTCACGCCTCCGCTGTTGCTGAGCATTCGATTTCTACAGGTCACAACATCAAATGGGACCATTTTGAGATTTTAGCAAGTGGTCAATGTGTTTTACAATGTAAAATTAAAGAAACACTGTTAATACGGGACTTGAAACCCGCCCTTAATGAAAACGTCGGTAGTGAAAATCTTCTTCTGTATTAATTCACACCGGATGTAGTTTCTTTTCCATTGTTTTCTAGCTAGTTACCAATACCTCGCTTTCGTTTTCGTCTTTTTAAATTTAGTCATATTTTGTAACCGTCACTTCTGAGGATGTATGTTGTAGCATACGAAACGTCAAGTATAATATACCATGCGAAACTTTACTATGTTTGTAACCGCTGTTTGTTTTCTCTTTCTATTGAAATTGAAATGGCCGAAAAACAAGAATCTTTATCAGTTATCTCATTTGCATATTTTACAGATTTTTCAAACTTTAATATCTCCGCAACTAATGCAGGTATTTGCAAACGGTAAACCGCGTTTTCAATCTTTTTGATACGCTTAAAAAATCAAGAGGTGAAATTTGATCATAGTGGCACATCATAGTGTAATCTAACATACAGACCCACACACCGTTCGCGGTAGATCCACTCAAAAAGATGGCGTGTGTAATGAGCATATATTTCGAAACGGTTCGTCCCGCGAACTCAAAATAGCAAACGAATCAAATGATTACCAGAATCATACCAGAAATCAAATGGGTTCTCAGTGAACAGAAAATGTGGACAGAATGTTGCTACAGACGACAGAAGAACATTTACTGATAAAAGCAAGGTGCGTCGTATTTAGACTCTAGGAAACGACAACAAAGATGCCATACTGGACTGCAAAAGTGGCTGTCATCAGAGTGACGATAAACGTAAGCTTAATTGTCATAAGCTTAGGTCTAGTTATGTAACGTCTATCTTGATTACTAAGATTACATTCTCTATGTTTTTTTCTTAAACTGAGTACATTATCCGCTGCTATTTTTCTCTTTTTTTCATTAGTTTTGTCGCTTTTATGCGTATATTTAAATTGCGTGTAAATAGCACAAACACTGTACTCGGTATTTCTTTTGCTTGAGCTCATTGTTGTAAAGAGGAGTTCTTAACTATTTTACTATTCGTTATCAGACATTGATACCAGACACGATGCGTTTATTTTAGCCCTGTCTATAGCTAGTTTCGTTACATGTCAATTCTGAAGTAATCCAAAACTGTTGAGAAAAGGCCGACGTTCTTTTGCTCACCATGAATACCTCCAAGAATATCAACAAATCAGAAGACACTGTTCCCAGGCGGAAACCGTTGAGTTAATTTTTACTGTAGTAAACATTAGAGTTCTTCACTATTCATTTTTCGGTATTCTTTATACGTTATTTTAGCCCTCTTTATTCCTTTATTAGATTTCATATCGAAAGTAATCCAAATTTTTAACCGCGCGGCCGTAGGCCGTAGGCGGGCGCGGTTCTTGGTTTTTCTTCGGTTAATTTTTTTTTAACCGCGCAGCCGTAGGCCGGGCGGTTCTTCCTCGGTCTTCGGTGTATTTTTTTTAGTTTTGTCGTTTACTAATCCGAAACCTCCGCGGATGATGTCATTATCAGCCAATTACAGGCCATTTCTCAGTTCTTTTCATACCCCCTCAGGACGGTTTTGTCAAGTTAGCGAATTAACTGTTTAGACAAACAATGGCCGCCGACGGGAGAAATGTTTATTTGGTCAAACTTGGGCCAATAAAACCAACAGGACGTAAAGCCAACACGACGTGACATCTCCAGCGTACAACGAATATTCGTAACGAACACTTTATTGTAAACGATCTTTAGTGAGGCCCATTGTGTGGTTAGAACTGAAACAAACACGAACGAAACAAACTTAAATAACGCGAAAACAGTGCAAGCTAAAAAACTAGTGGCAACAGTCAAGGCTTACATTTGTAGCGCGATGCTGGGTCGACTGCCTGTAAACGACTGAGACCTGATACAACCTGCACTCGAAACTTTGATAGATCCCTGATCCACTCATAAATTACACGACGATACAAACACACATCCCGACAAGTAATAACATACAATACAAAGGATACACACTAATTAACCAGGCACCCATTATTAACACTATTTTGAGGCGTTGCGATCTTACAGCCAAGATCCTTCAGCGATGGGCGTCAGGACATTTGCAAGGATAAAGCATCTAATTTGGGACCAGCTTCTGGCCCACGCCATGCAAAGAATGTAATCAGATACGCCTTTCAGCATATATATGCTGAAGGGCAGCCAGAGTCAAGTTTTCAGAAAATGAAATTCGGTCGTCATGTAACAGTAGATGACGGCGGTAACTATGTCACGTTTCATGAGCTGAACGTTCGCATAAAGATTAAAAATAAACAAAAATCTCTTACAACCCAGGCACCGAGCCAACTTTGAATCACGCAATCTCTGTTGTTTCCAATTTTTTAAGGTAAAGAATTGTTTCCATATCTCAAACCGCCCTCTCCCAATTCACTTACACTCACATTAGTTTTCGATGTGATGTAACAGAGAATTAACTCTGAAGTGTAAATTTTAGTGCTAATTTAACCCATGAATAACCCACTGGGCGTTAGCCCTAGTTAGGGGAATCAGGGAACCACACGAGGTAAAGACAAAATCTTTTAACCTCGGTGGGAATCGAATCGGTGGGTTATTCACGGGTTAAATTAGCACTAAAATTTACACTTCAGAGTTAATTCTCTGTAACATCATTTGTGTTGATAGTGCTACGCGGCACAACATTCATTAGTTTTCGATGTGCCGAGGTAGATTTTGAACCTGGCGTGCCAGATCGGCAGTCTTCTACCCTAACCACTTCTCTGCCAGTGGATGGTCTGATTTAAGTACTATATCGAAAACCCGAACGCTATAAAGAAGCTAGCCATTAACCCTAACCCTAATCAGTATTTTCAGTGCTTAGGCCTATAATCAGTATTTACTTTGTGTACGCATCGCGACGTATCCAAGGGTGGTTTGAGATATGGAGACAAGTTCTAACCATCTTTTAAATTGTTTCCGGGTAGTGTTTTCCCGCGAAACGTTGTTGCTAAATATTACGTAATGTTTTTGTGAGCGCAAAAGAGTTAAAAAAGCGCGGTTTTAATTTTTTTAAAACTTGTTGTTTTTTTAGTTTTGTCGGTGACCAGACCCGAACCTCCGCGGATGATGTCATCATCAGCCAATTACAGGCCATTATCAGCTCTTCTCCTCATATCCCCCCTCAGCAGAGTTTTGTAAAGTTAGCAAATTAACTATTTGGACAAAAAAATGGCCGTCGGGGAAAAATGTTTATTTGGTCAAACTTGGGTTAAAATCCCTTGTCAGGACATATGCAAGGATAAAGCATCTAATTTGGGACCAGTTGCTGACTACTAAGGCTGAAATTATCCAGAGTTAAGCTGTAGTCTTGTTTTGCGTGCGAAACAGAAGATTTCGTAATCTGGAATTTTTGTTTCTGTCTACCTTCGAAGGGAATATTCAAGGCGCTAAAAAGGTATTACGTCTGGCGTCAGTGATGGAATGCGCTGACGGTGATAAATAAGATCGTGTTTACTTCGCCAGAAGCAATGTTGGAATTTTCTGGGGGAAAAAAAGGTAAAACCTACCCTTAGCGCTCTTCAAAAACCCTTGTAACATATGAAAATTTATATTCGTTTGAAAGGTCAAGGTATTTTTTCCTTAGACGTAAACAAAACTCTCGGATTACAAATCACACCATGCAAAGAATGTGATCATTGAATCACGCAACTTGTACTGTTCACTTATTGTGGAATCGATCACGCAACTTATGATCTGTTGACCCGTCAATATGCTAAAAGTCCAGAGCTTTATAGTGTGCGCTGTGGAGATGAATTTGGCTTGAAATTTAACTGGAACGGAGCTCTTAACCCTGTACTATGATTCTGTGATGGAATTGGGGCGGCTGGCATGCTTTAAGTGTCTCTTGTTTTGCTTCGAGCAGGAGTGACTTCAGAATTGAGTATGTAGCTTTTACTCTTCTTACGCAATAATAAAGGTTTTTTATTAAGAATTAATCGTGCAAACAGACGTCCAACAATTTACAAATATTAGTTACTACTGGAAAGACATCTATTAATAAAAACTGATTTAAAACGACTTGTCCTGACATTAGGTAGAATGGTGGGAACAGTTACATTTCATTGGCTACATTTTGGTGGCCACAAAGCGAAGGTCAAAATTCAATCGATGGAAGAGTACTTCAAGCCAAGACCTATAAGAGTAAGCCCAGAACTAACTGAGGAACAGCAAAATACTGACTATTTTTACTCATCAGCTCAGAGCGGAAATATTAATTATTGCCAGTCGCCCGGAGTTGTTGTTTACGATAAACCACGGATAAACCGACACGCTAGTGCAAAGATGTTAGCTGATATGTGATTCCAGCTTAGCTAGGATACTTGATGTAACCCAAGTATTCGGTTCAAAACAGTTGGCCTTAACGTTAATTATTGCTTGTCGCACGAAGTTGTTGTTTACGATAAACCACGGATAAACCGACACGCTAGTGCAAAGATGTTAGCTGATGTCTGCTTCCAGCTTAACTAGGATACTTGATGTAACACAAGTATTCGGTTTAAAACAGCTGGCCTTTACGTTAAAACATTAGTTGTTAAAGTGATAGGAAAATGCTCCATGAAACTTGAGTTTACAGAAACTAGAGCCGTCACGCAACGTATCATCAAAGGTCGTCATATCGTAGTTCACCTGGAGTGTCAGTAGATGGGACGTCGCTTGCTAACCATAGAGCAAAGAAATCAAATAATCCGCAGAACAATAGTGGCCTTTGCCAGTATGTCATATCTGCTCCACACAAAACTTCAGCCGTTCACATAGAGATAATGATTTCAACAACAGACAACTATTATCACAGGCCCCGCAGAACGCACTACTAATCTTTGACTACCGCAAGTTTATATTTTGAGTAGCAATTCCTGGTTTCCTTAGCCTAGATAAAATCGTCAACCAGCTGGTCAGTTTCGTACAAAATGATACCCTATTCTAGACCCAAACGCTCTGATTTATATACCCTATGCTAGATTAAACTGCTTGAAAACCATACCCTTCACAGCGGCAAATACCTATATAGCCCGTATATGGCAGTACCCCCCCCCCCCCGCGGCCCCCCCTCGGGATTACCTCAAAAAGCGATAAGTCGCTTAAAAGGTTTCGGATCGCGTTGAAACGCAAGATGACTAGGTCAGTTATTTTTATTACAAAGTTTACTAAAAATTAGGCTAAAATATCTATTGATGTTTTTGTCAATACAAACCCTTTGTAACAAAACACTTCCATATGCTGAAGGCGAGAGTCACGTTTTGCGTAATGAAAGTCGGTTGTTATGACGACGGTGAATGTTCAGCTGTAATTCAAAAGAAGATTACTTTGTTTGATGGTGAATAAAATAGAGGGACAACACACAACTCCCATTAGTCCATTGGTGTTATCGTTGACCCTCTAAGTTTGGCTCTGACGAGTATGTCTTTATCTTATAGAAAAGACAACAAGCCATCAAGGTCACTTATTTTTATTACAAAGTTTACTAAAATTCAGGCTAAAATGTCTATTGACGTTTTTCTCATATTCTTCGTTTGCAACCACGTGACCAAAATTGTTGGCTTCCGATGCCGGCGCCATGTTGGATGACAAGCAGGGGACAAAGATGGCGTCGCGAGAAGGTGGAGCGCCGATATTTTAAGAATATTACGAGAACCTGGAAGGTCCCGAGAAAACGAGATACAAGGAGAAAGTTTATTTATGTGGTTTCGACCCATACACTTGGAAAGAAGCGACTTTGAAGATAGTGAGGCACTTTTTCCGGGTATAGAATATCCGGACATCGTAAATTACTTGGTTCTGCAGACCTCGTGGCTTAGACATCAACAAATAAAGGCATACAAGAGTTTAGATGCCTATAACGTTTTTGTGTCGGGATGGGTGACTGGGGTACTTGCTAAAGAGCTTGAGGGAGATAAAGTGTTGGTTTTTTCTCGGATGAGTTAGGAAAATTGCTGTCACTTTTAAGTTATTTAATTTATGCCTATGTCAAGAGATTAACCATGCTATTAGTAAGCTTAATTTTGTTAAGTTTTATTATTACGTCGTTCTCACAGATAAATTACTCTCAAAGAGCTAGAGAAACCCCGCTCAAAAGCCTAGGTTCTGGCTGAGATAAATGGAACAGTGATCAACTGTATGGCTAGGTAAGAAGTATTTTGTGTTCTAGTATATCATTATCATTGTCGTTATTATCAATATCAAAGTTGAAGCCCTGATTTTTTTCAGGCTTCTTCTTTCCAATTGCTTAAATTGGAAAATTTACTGC
>JAEMPF020000552.1:28607-47223 GCA_022496165.2 Catalaphyllia jardinei | reverse complement strand
ATCGTCTCTATTTTATTTACGCACGTAAAGCCAGTTAAAGTTTACGTTCGTACGCACGTAAAAATTACGTGACAGTGGAAATCCACCTTAAACGGACGTTCCTCGCGGCTGGCGAGCGAGAAGACCTCTGGCATCCAGGGTAAACTCAACCATATATTTCTTTCAAAAATTTAAATACCATACTGTGTACAGATATTTGTAAACCTACATGTACAACTTTCAAAGCCTTCACGTTAAGAAGAATTCTGCTCTCAACATTCCCTGAAAACACTTCATATTCATTTTTTTCCGCTTTGTCATCACTTACAAGAATAGATTTTAGTTCTTGAATAACAGCTAGTTTGGTTTCTTGTTTGCTGGGACGTGACAAAATGCTATTAACTCCAGGGTAAGTAATGCAAGATAGACTCCGAGCATAATGAACTCGGCGTCATCACGCAACCTGATACTTTCCAGTATATCAATCTCGGAAACCTAAAAGGTTGATTTTTTTCCTTGTCTTCATTGTATTACAATTTTGCTACACCTTTGCCGCAGGCGGTGTTGGACACGACTCGCAAAGCGAGCCGGGAGAAATTTTCGCTCGAGCTCATTTTCATCTGATCGCCGAACGGCAAACATCTCCGCGTGCTGAATTCGAAGGTGATGTGGAAATATGACTTATAGGAGGCTCGCTCGCTTTCGATGGAAAGAATTCTCGAATGATACATCCTTACTAAATACTTCGCAGGCCGACTGACGGCTGTAGATGTCTTCTACTCGACTGACAAAACCGCCAATTTCAATGCTGAACAACTGATTTTAGGAACCACAGCTTCGTGGTACGTCGAATCTTTAGTCTCTTTACGATTGAAATGAAAATTATTTCCGTTTCTGACGTCTTCGAATTCGATCTTATCTCACGAAATTAAGCGTAACCTCGGCACTTTCTTCCTTAGATGCCTCGATTTGTGTATGAAGTACATTGGCATATCGCTAGCGTTGGCCAACAAAATGGTTGTTGATATTTTTTTCGTTCGAAGAAGAAAAGGGTTGAATAATTCGAAAACCAAGGCAATGTTTTGGCCTTGAAAGCTTGTGTAAAGCTTGATCAACCAAGTTTCGCCCGGTGTATTTTCTTATTAATCAAAAGGAATTATCAATAGCCTGATGCCTCTTTCAAAATAACAAAAGATAAATTGCAATAAGTGAAATAAAAAAAATTAATGGCAGATTGATAATTATGGAAGTTTGTTATGATTTGCAGCAACAAACCCTAAGGGCAATCAATGGAAGTGGCAAAAAAAAATTGTATGGGTCCCCTGGACACCAGGTCACACTTTCAGCAAATATTTCTTATTCAACTTACAAATTCAAGATTAATAAATTGTATGTGTTCAGCTGTTTTGTAAACAATGTGATTTTGGCCTTGCTCAACTTTCTTGGATATGTTTAAGTAAGAGGCCTACTTATGAGTTTGCCTCAGAAACTGGCACCTGCAATTTAATATCAGTGTTCAAATTAAACTGAACTAGCTCTTTTAGCTAAGCATACTGACCATGTTAGATATATTGATTGATGAGAGTTAGAGATTTCTCTTCTCCTAGCTGAGTTACATGAAGTGAACCTTTTTCGACAAATAATATACCTCATACTGTTTTCAGTAGTTGTAACTTAAATTGCAAATTGGAGATGTGAAAAAACTGACTTACATCCACTTGAAAATAATAATTGAATTCCAAGGTATGTTTTATTAACTGAATTGCAAAGTGCTGACAAGCACACTAAAAACTAAAAAACAGCACAACAGTACAAAATTAAATTATATCTGGTTGTGATTTGTATGTTTTTAAACTGGCAAATCATCTATGACAGACACAGTGAATGTTAGCAATGAATGAATGGCTCATGGTTTCATTGCATGTCCTCCTATATATTACACCCGCTGAAGTTTAAGGCTCAGTATACTAAAAGGATCTCTTTATGCAGAAGAGTGATATACAGGTTATTTGAGGTATCTGTCATTTTAGAATTTATTTTTCACTGTAACAGTAAGTCTTGATGACAACAACATAATGATCATGTAATGACTTTAACATTAAAAACAGTCTTCACAGCACTTCCTCCTGTTGACATGCAATGACCAACCAACTGAATTAAAAATAATCAGTACATAGCTGTATCCCAGATCGTTTATACTGGGATGTTTCGACTGAGATAACTAACCACAGCAACATTTTGAAATGAAAGCAAAATTAATGCACTCTGTAGAACACTAGCAGTAGCTCTTAAAACTTGGGAGTACTATGCAGCTTTCTAAGTAGTCACTTATATTATGTCATTAGATATTCTGTCTATTTGATTCTAAATTTAGTATCGTAAACTGCAGCATGCTGTAGCTTTCCTTTTTTGATAACTACAGTGTAGTTCTTGGAAATATAGCAAAGTTGACACCAAGCCCATAGTGTTTGGTATTTTAGCATTTGCTTCAAACATACTGGCTGGTTCTGATATACTGGTGTATAATTTATCTTTGCATGTATGACAATACAAAGTTTTCCTTTGTCCTCTTGTTAAAGATGCGTCCAGGTGGATTTACAGTTATATGTAATATACATAAAATACATATTTATTGATTTGAGCCAGTTTGTAGTCTCCCACAACTACCAACATTGAAAGGTATAAAGAAGTGAGAGATAAAAAATAATCAGGCATGGATGACTGAACAATAACATCCAAGCTAGAGTAGTAAATTTATGTTTGAGATAACAATTCAAGACAGAAAGTGACCATAACAGTGAAAATTTACTGTAAGTGTGGTTTTCCGCTGGCTGAGGAACGAAAGAAGCGGAAAACGTTTTTCTCACACACGGCTGGGAGTCTGGGTATAGGTGTGTGGGGGGTTTCAGGTCACGTGGCTTGTGTAAGGTTTCAGTTTTTGTTTTGCCATCTGCCATTGCCTGACATGCCCCATCCACCCACCTGTAAAGACCTTGTAGGTTGTGTTAAGTTGATTTGAGGTGAAATTATTCTCTAGCCACATTTGTGTGTCATTGTAAGACAATAATTATGTTCTTATGGAATAAAGGTCAGGCTGTGTGGTTCAGCTTGGTGTGGCTCCCAGCGGTGTGTGAGAAATGAGATAATATCTCTCAGTTTAATATAATAATATCCAAAGCAGGATCCAAAACTCTTGAACATCGGCCAAACAAACAGATGACAATGGCACTAAAAAAACAAATTAACAAGAAAACATTAAGATATTAACGGGAAAATGCCGAGCCACAAAATTATACAGTCATCGTGGTGAAACGAGGGTAGAAATCACACCATCAACTCCGCGAAAAGCTGCAAACATCTGACAAATCAAGGAAAAAGGCCCAACTTCAAGTCCAATTTAGACCGTTAAAACAGCAGGGGCTCACCTGGGCGCACCAGACTTTTCTTAAAGTTCAACTATCAAACTAAATTTTTACTGAAAAATAATCCGCAATACTGATCCCTGTTACCCCGCAAACGACCTAAAAAACATCCATGTCAAGCGCGGATGATAAACAAACATTTTCAACATAGCGTGATTTCCATTGACTAGTCTTGATACAAAAAATGCTTACCTGCTATTGAGACTTGGCAAATAACTGGCATATATATTGCACTAGCAGCTCCTAGAAAATATTCGTTTGATTCTCATAATGAGTGAAAAAATTGATTGAGAAAAGACAACCTACTCTCAACTCGCAGCGAAAAATGTGTCCGCCACTGGTGCGGCTGAATCGACATTTGATTGGCCGAATAATGACACCTGAACCGTGTCCAACACCGCCTGCCTTTGCCATATATAGCGTCACGCGCTAATGACGTCACGAGAATTTAACCTCCGTGGAACAACGGCACTTGTGGCTTATGTACATGCATCATTATGTTTGTAGTTCCCCACTAATTTATGCTCCACCTTCGATGCTCCATTTTTGGCCACTGAAATGCTTGGTCTACCCCTCAAACATCACTAAAATGCTCGGTTAAATATGGTCATAAATAGGGGGTTTTTTAATTTTCATAATTTTAACATTTCAGCACATTATGAACAGTTCACGTATACTCTGTTTTACAAGTTAACAACAACGTATTCAAAAGTTTTGATACACCAGAGTATAATTCTCTAAATATTCTGTTGTTCTGTTAATCCTCTGTCCCGTTTCAGTGAAGAGGTTAGGTTAAGTCTTCTTGTACTCATAAAAAAATAATGTATATTTCTATATTCTGTGGGAAAAAATATTAATTTTTCGGGAAAAAGCCACTAAAATGCTCGAATAATGTTTGATGCTTTTGCCTCACTAAAAAGCCCATTGTGAGCTCTTCAGAGCAGATCTCAGTGATTAATTTCGCAATTTGATGGCTCTTCTAGCTCAAAATGTTAGAGAAGACCCACAAATTGCACCTTGGAATATTAATAAAGGGTTGTGAAGCTGTTCAGAAAGCTAAGGTAACCCTTAACCAACATGGAGTCCAGATGCTCAACATACAGAAATAATATAGAAATACTTCAGTTTATCCTGTCAATTTTACACCACAAAAAGAAAATTCTCGAATGAAATATTTCACTGTGATGGCTGCAAAGATTACCTTACTTTCTCAGCTTTGTGATTGGGGAAAATGAAATTTTGATATCCATGATTTGTGATTTGATATATTTTCCGCTCATGAACTGTGCCAGGGACCCCCACTGTACCACCCTTGAGATAAACAACATTGCTTCATCAGGGTTTGAGTCAGGCTGCACCATTGCACCAATCCCGCCCTGAAATTGAGATTGTCCATTCAAAAAAACAGCCAAGGGGACAATTTGTCCCCTTCAAAATAATAATATATTTAGGGGAAGAACTCGAATGGAAGCACACATGAAGAGATTTAGTTCAGTACAGAAGTCGCAAGCTAAAACAGAACATGGAAAGTGTATTTTAGTGCATATTGTCCGTTTACGTCTCGTCCTCAACCAAGTGTGGTGAATGCAACTGACAGTCTTTAACAGGTCACATCGAAAACGTGTTCAAACAATAAAAAGCTTTTTTGTTTCAAATCGAAGCCAGACTGAATCAGAGAAATACAGAAGATGAACAGTGTATGTATTAATCAGAAAGAAACTGATGATGATCAAAGGAAACCGAAAAACTCACAAACTTTCCAGAAAACTTGGCTGCGAGATCACACATGGTAAGGTTGTGCTATGAAAAGAAGGCAATGTTCTGCTATTTTTTGTCGGAAATCTAAAAAGACAAACCCCTTTGCATCAGCAGAAGGGTGTACAAATTTTAAAACCTCAACTCTGCAAAGACATAAAGACTGTAAAAACATGAGCCAGGATGCTGTTAATGAAGAAACTATGAGGGATACGTGCAGCAACGCATCGTGTTTTTAAAGAACAATCGCAAGCCATCCTCACAGCATTGAGAGCTGTCTACTGGCTGGCCAAGGAGGACATAACCACAGTCAAGTATCACTCACTGCTCAAGTTGGGATGCCGAGATGAGCTTCTGCTGTGAAACATTTTGAAGTATAAAGCATAGTCATTGATCCTCTGTTTAAAGGTGACGAGAAAAAAGTCTGGACACCAATGACTTAACTTTTCTTGTTGGTATCACTTTTTTTGTATTACAAGGATTAGGTAAAAAAAATCATTTTGTTGGCTTGCCTGTATGAATGTAGAAAAAAAAAGTTGAATAAAAATTAATTTGTCTGTCCCCCTAAAAATAAAAATGTCCCCCAAAATGTTAGCCAAGGGGACAAATTGTCCCCCAGTGATCAAATCCTAGCTCAAACCCTGCTTCGTAGTGGATTTCCTGCTCACAGGTTTACAGTGCCATTGTTGTCCCTGCTCCCTCAAATTGTCCAGAATTTGGAAGCAGGGTAACTGGAACTTTTCCTGAAATGTGTGAACATAAAAAAAATAAGCAAAATGTTTACAGAAATTTACATAAGCTTTTTGTGGAAGTTTGCCATGTTTCTTTTCCACAAACATCTGTACTTAGTGTCCCTCGGCCAACTTTTTAACTAGGGTGATGATAGAAACTTGGTTCCAGGCCTTGCTGCTAGCAATGAAAACCCAGTGGAGTGTTTACATGATACCCTATCACCCTCAGCTACCCACCCACTACCCTCCCTCCCTTAGCTTTCTATCCCATTTTCATCTCCACCTCCACCCCCACTCTCACCTTATCCCCCTCTACTGTATGACATTTTTTTACGCAATCTGACTAAACTTAACTGTGGATGCGTTTGTATCATTTCCATTTCACAGCTTGGATCAGCGTATTCTGTGTATACAGAATATCACTCCTACAAGATCCTTTCTGATTACAAGAAGGAAAATGTTGATGACCCAACAAGCATTCCTGTGGATGAAAAATATTTTCATAGTATGTTTATATTTTCTCACCTAATGTTACATTCAATAAATAATGTTAGGCTCAGCTAATTAAATGGACATGTAGCTCTTTATGGTACCCATTGATGGCTAATCCAGGGGATATGGGGGTATTCCCTTTTTTTTGCAAAAAAGGTATGTGCCACTGCAGCAGGATAGCTACAGTATGGAATTTGAGGTTCCTGATCCTTATATAGGGTACCGGTATCATTCATTTTTGTGTTTTCCTTAGATAGGGTAAACTGCAGCTAAAATTCCAGTGCCTAAATGTCTAGCTAAACAAAACCCAACTGGAATCCTCTGTTTGATACTAACGAATTAATTGACTTCCAATATTACAGAAAGGAAATATAAATTATCCCCTCACGCCAAAAGTTTTTGTTTTGTCCTTAACCCTCTCCTGCCCGAGACCCACTTAGATTTTACTCTGTCTAATGCCAGACGATTTTACTCGTCAAAGGGAGACCCCTTGGGCAGTAAAGGATTAGGAACTGGGCCGGGTTGTTCAAAAGGCGGTTAAGGTCAACCCAGGATTAAAGGCTAACTGAAGTATTTTTTACTAGTTTAAAAATGTTTTTCACCTCTCAAGTTTGGTGCAGTTTGAGATTATTACAGCTCAAAACTAAAGAGCAAACAATATAAACAGATTACGTAACCAAAAAGTTACAATACTGAAATCAAAATTCTCGCTAACCCTGGGTTGGCTTAATTGGGATTTGAACAACCTGCCCAGGGTGTCATTTTTCTGGCATGTTGCTCAAAGAAGGATACCAATATGCGCTTTGGCTTGTTTATTCCTTAAATAGCCTACAGTCAGGATTTAAGACCCTTTGTGGCACACACCTATTCGAAATTTCCTGGAGTACTCAAAATCCCCCCCTCCCACCCCACACCCACACCCAGAGGCTAATGCAATATCCAAAGAACAATTACTGATTAAGGTGTTTTTTTGTCTTGTAATTAAGTTGTCATCAACTTGAGCTATGTTGGCATTGCTTTTGGAGCAATCTCTCTGTTGGTAAATTTGTGCCTCCTGGCATCCTATGGCATGGTAAGTCATGAATCAACAATATAATCACACATTAATCCAAGCAAGGCAATTATTAATTGAATTTAAACTTAACTGCGTCACGGATTTAAGGCACATCAAGACATTTGAAAATGGCCACCAAATTGAGTGAGGGTAACCAACTTTAACAGTAAATAAATATTTCAATAACACTAGTTAGAGATTAAGAAATAGACAGAAATTAAGATTAAAATAGATTAGCAAACAATCTTTTGAAGATTGTTAGACTTAATAATTTTTAAAGTTAATCTTGTTTCTTTGACTTCTTTACTTAATATGCCTGGTAGACATATTTGTTTGGAATGAACAACCTCAGTGTATGGTTTAGTGATTTAGCTCCATAAAACTAATTTCTGTGCTAACATCAAGTTTCATTGGGAGAATTTGGCAAAAAAAGATAAATAAGTCTTGGCTGAGATGTGACTACCCTGGATGCCAGAGGTCTTCTTGCTCGCCAGCAGCGAGGAACCTCCATCCGAGCTAGTAGTGATGGTCGGCGAGAGACCTCTGGTTCAAGCAGCTAAGTCTTTTGAGCACGCCGATCCAATCATATTTCCACTTATTTCTCCAGAGTCAAGATTTGACCCTGGGAATCTGATTTGTCGGTTGGAAAAACGTTTCTTAAATGGGCTGCTGTTGGTTAAGTGTCCGGTGATCTTGGCCAAACCGGTTTTACAGTCTCTCCTGTAAAACCGTGAACACCAAAGAAAATTTATTTCGCCGAAATGAAACTGGAAAAGATAACCGCCAAACCGCAGCATTGATTAGTCACGAATTGACGCGAAACAACGAGCTGGCTTTTTCTTCTATCAGAAATCTTCAATTTTACCGTTTTCAAATACTGAAATTTTTCTTTCTCGATTTCGGCTTTGGTAACCTCAAAGAATAGATATGACATTTTACAGAAGCGATGTTAAATCAAGAAGACAGGATCAGTCGGTCAGACACAGCTAGACATCGCATCTGAAAGCGAGCAATGTTCCTCTGTGTTTGTTTCACGTGCAGTTCAAAAGGTCATGCTAGTTGGCTGTGATTTTTTTAGCTGAGAAACCTTTACCCATGACACGATCCTGTACCGTTGTAAATTCCCACAATTTGCACTCACTTTTAGGTAGATTCGTTAGTTTGGTTTTTTAGCAGACGGAATAAGTGACTAGTGTTGGTTTGTGTTAAAAAGTAGCTTTTCCAGAGCGATACAAAGGGAAAATTGAAGATTTCTTGTAGAAGAAAGGGCCAGTGATTCGTGAAACATAAAACATGACATGCATATGCATATTTTACTCTATGTGGGTAAAACCAGTTTGCTGTGTTTCTAAAATAAACTCTGACTGCGGATGTCAATCAAAGGAAATTGGCATTGGCATGGAAGTGAGTTATCATCTGTTGGTACCAGAGGCTTTTTTCTTGCCGCTTTGCGACTTGCCTTCACGGCTTCGCCGCTCAATTGTGTCGCCCCCAACGAGAAAAAATCCTCAGGCACCCAGGGTAATATGTGACACAGACCCTTTAAGAAAACTATCATTTATGTGTATTTATTCATAAATATTCAAAATCTTTCAACATGCAAATTATATATTTTGAAGAAGTTCAGGTACCCCTTGGTTTTCCAAACATCCCGCTAAAAACTCCTTATTAGTGCACACTTTATAACCATGTCTGTCTGTCTGTTTGTCTATCTGTCTGTCTACCTTTCTCTATCTCTTGGTCTCTGTGGCAGTCTTTTTTATGTGAGCATTCCACTAACTGTTTATTTTTATTTCCATTTTTTTTCAAGTCTTTCTGTGTTAATTCTTATCAACTTATTTTTCTCACTGTTTTGCAGAGGAACAGATTTTTGGCCTTTCCTTGGTTGTTGTGGAGTCTCTTTGGACTTCTGTACACTTTGGGAGCAACGATTTACCTTCTTGCCATCTGGAATGGAGTGAGTTTTATCTTGGACTGCTACTCACTATTAGTGTTATGGAATGAGAAGCAACTTTAGTTGACTCACGTACAAAATTACTTAAAAGAGCAAGCTACATCACAGTTGGCACGTCATGGAAAATTTAGCCTATAGCTTTCAAGTACATTATTTGTGGTCCATGTTAATCTTCCCCATCCTTCTTTATCTCTTTGTTGTTTTTCTATTTTAGTTAACTCTCATTTTCAGGTTTTCTTCAATTTAAAGGTAATTTTGAAGGTGGCCAAAATGACTCGAAATAACATGAAGTGTAAATTTTAGTGCTAATTTAACCATTAATAACCCACTGGGCGTTAGCCCTAGTAAAGGGAATCAGGGAACCACACGAGGTAAAGAAAAAATCTTTTGGCTTCTGTGGGCATCAAACCCACGACCTCCGGATTAGATCTACCGTTACTCTGCCGACTGAGCTACGAGGTCGGACAGAGAAAGTCAGGGTCGATTAGGGTGGTGAATCGCGGCGAAGAGAAAGTAAGGGTACATATGAATGTTGTACCGCGTAGCACTATGAACACAAATAATGGAACAGAGAATTAACTCTGAAGTGTAAATTTAAGTGCTAATTTAACCCATGATTAACCTACTGGGAGTTAGCCCTAGTAAAGGGAATCAGGGAACCACACAAGGTAAAGAAAAATCTCGGTGAGAATCGAACCCCCCACGACCTCCGGATTAGATCTACCAGTCGGCAGAGTAACGGTAGATCTAATCCGGAGGTCGTGGGTTCGATTCCCAGCGAGGTCAAAAGTGTTTTTCTTTACCTCATGTGGTTCCCTGATTCCCTTTACTAGGCTAACGTCCAGTGGGTTAATCATGGGTTAAATTATCACTAAAATTTACACTTCAGAGTTAATTCTCTGTTCCATTATTTGTGTTCATAGTGCTACGTGACACAACATTCAAAATAACATGACTGAGTTCCCTATTTACGAATTGACTAATTTTTTGTTCTTCCTAGTTTGCGTATCTCTTCATTGGAACAATCCTTGGGTGGCTCCTATCAGTAAGTTCTGATCAATATACTTCAAACTGTTGGCTGCTAAGAGGGTGTTGGGGGGGGTGTGATATTTATAGGCTAAGGGGAAGAATTTTGTATGTTTTTATATGTTTTATACGGTTTGTTAATTTTGTAATTGTTTATGTGATCGTTATTTCTTAGATCTATTTCATCATTGTGGTTTTCTCGTACATGGAGGCTCTTCGTGAAGATCCCTCAGGAGGTTTAGCTGGTTTTCCATCTGATACCATGGTAACCATCATCTTTTGAAATAATTTTCCTGTTATAAATTATCCAGTGCCGAATACGGACTAAATATAGACTTAATCACTTGCTACATGTATAAGGAGGGGGTCACTATAAAGTGGGATCTTCAAGGTAGTTATGTAAGGCATGTGATATTTTTGGTTATTAATTTTGCTGCAAAATGTGAAAGTCAAATTTTGTTACATGTTTGCCACTTCCAGTCAAGTGCATCCTTTAACTGAACTATTTGGGTAACAAATTAAGAAAAGTGTCCATGATTCTATCAATTTTCAGTTTAAATCTACTAGCGTGCTATCCTGAATAGCATTCTCTATGCCACTGTTTAGTCTGTTGTAGAAGTAAGTGGCAGTGACTGCTTGTAAAGAAAATGGCAGCAGTTTCTTGGTGTTTTCAAAGTGTCTGCAAAGAGAATTTAGATAAAGTTTGGAACCATTAGTTCATCAATACTTAAACAATTAGATTATTTGCTCTTGATTTCTATGAGTGATAGAATTCAAACCCATCTGGAACTCGGATTTTTTCCGAGTCTACATTTCTCCTAGAATTTACATAATATCAGATTTTATGACAGTTGGAAGTTTTAAAAAAGACTGAGAAGATTTGTAGGGAAAATGTAGCAAGACCTTCCTGTCCAGCAACATTTTCCATAGAGATCTCTAAATTTTTCGAAATTTGAAACTGACGTATTAACTTACTCTTTAATGCCAGGGGCCTCAAACTTGGCCATTTTGGTATTTTTGATATTCTCTTTCTATGTCTGGCATTCGTTAAGTTGTAGCCCATGATATATATAATATTTTTAGGAAAATTGTGGTCATGTGACCCCAGCTGCAGAGGGCCTATTTTATCGCTTCATTACAGGATGCCAGGAAGTTTGATACCCAGTAATTATCCTTCTGACTAAATAGCATAGAAAAAGCAAGGAAACTGCAGACAAATTCCAAATTCCCAGCATGAGATAGGAAGGGTTATTTTGCTTTTCCTTCTTGGCCTGTACAAGAACCTGTTTTCCTGTGCAAGTCATTCAATTATACAGTTTAAAGTACTAATAGTACTGCATTCTATTTAGCCTAGTCAAATCTAGTCTTGTCTAGTCTTGTATAGGTCTGAAGTGTATAGTGTTATTTAGTGTAGTCTATTCTGGTCTAGTCTTGTTTATTCTATTTTGCATTGTCGTAGCCTACTTTATAATTTCTGGTCTTGTCTTGATTTGTCTAGTCAAGTCTAG
Source organism: Catalaphyllia jardinei (assembly GCA_022496165.2). Lineage (NCBI taxonomy): Eukaryota > Metazoa > Cnidaria > Anthozoa > Scleractinia > Caryophylliidae > Catalaphyllia > Catalaphyllia jardinei. Next base: position 35,302 of record JAEMPF020000552.1, on the reverse strand, counting down.
TCTAGTCTTGTTTACTCTAGTCTGGTCTGGTCTAGCCTGAGCTAGTCTAGCCTGGTCTGGTCAGGTCAAGTCTGTTCTAATCTAGTCTAGTCTAGTTTTTATCTTATCTTATTTTTCTTTTTGTTACCCACAGATCCGTGTAGGTGGGCCTGCCTATGCAAAGTTTCCATGAAGTCCCACATGAAACCAAGAACAGCTGTTAACCAGTGGAATAAAATGCAGTTATTGTACTGTTTTCATGGTTTTTTTTAATCTGTATTGTTAGAGTGTTTGAAGTAGTATTTAGACGAGGGAGTGTCCCATCAAGGGCGTGTCCCATCAACTCAAGTTGTAAGGGGTATGAACTAAAAACCCATGGTATAACTTTCGAAGCAGCTAATCCATTATATGTAACCTAGATATGCGAATGTACACTGTAGAGTGGACCAATTAAAAGCAAATTTGTAAATTCCAGTGATGTACTTTCTGCTCTTTCAATCACGTCAGTTCGGGGGGGGGGGGGGAGGGGGAGGGGGAGGGTTAGACTTCCAAAGAAAAAGATGGGGTTGCTTGTGGGAAATTCTTAGAGAACCCCTCATAGGTAACCAAAATCCAGCCGTTGTCTGGGTGGTTAAACAACACCAGAGATGTTGTGCAACAGGTCGAACGTCAGCGAATGAGTCCTGCGCCCTCCCTTTTTTTTGTTTTTTTTACTGAACTGAGCGATTACCTCTAATGGCAACGTCGCCTCGAAGGCCTCCTTCTAGGCGTTTCTTAAACTGGCAGCTCGTTCAGAAGACCATGAAGTCGAGGCTGCCCTCTTGTCGGCGTGGTGCTGCTCGAAGACAGCCCTCGGTGCTCACTCAGATTTTCACAATACTGTGACCAGGGGCCCGTTTCTAGAAAGCTCCGGAAACAATTGGGCCCGTAACGCCTGGAACTTCTTGTTAAGGGCAACCTCTGTTCATATTACGAATGTATCATAAACCAGCCCTGTAATCACAAGATATGAGACTGTGCTATGGCTTTCCGGGTGCAAAAACTTTCCGGGACCTTCAAGAAACGGGCCCCTGTAATGTGTGTGTTGTGCACGTATCTTACGAACGAACAATCGTGTCCTTCCCACGTGCACGTACGGTCCAACCAGCTAACTTCACGAAATAGATTCCATTGGCCTTATACCAAACATCCGTATCAGCGTTCACGGAGGCACTGGCGATGTTCCTAAATACCTAGGCCTCGATATTTTTCCGTGGTCAATCGTTTCCGGGACGTCACCAAAATCAATTGACCGTGAAGGCCTGGGAGAGAACCTTGAACTCCTGGCCCCAGTCGTTCCAAAGGTGGATAACCCTATCCACCGGATAAATCACAAGCCAGCGGATAGCGTGGTTTGTTTTGTTAACACTTATCCACTGGATAGTGATTTATCCGGTAGATAGCGTTATCCAGCCTTTGAACAACTGGGGCCTCGAGAACAAACTGGGTTACAGCTACAGAAGCTAGAAAGGACTGAGAGAGAAATCTACCAGTCGAGGGCAGTGCGGATACAAGGCTGTCGTCGGAGAATACTTGTGACTGCATTTTCAAGTGACGAGCCTTCCGCCATGTCTTCTCACAGTTCTCTCAGCAGTACTGCCGCTTAGAGGTCAGCGGCCTTCCGAAAAAAGTGGGGAAAAAATTCAGTGACTTGGGCCATTTTAGTTTCAATAGGAATAAAACGCAAACAGCGGTTACAAACATTTGCTTGAACTGCATAACTTTATGAACTTAACGTTTCGTATGTTACCACATACATCATCAGAAGTGATTATAATTCAGTTACAGATGAAATTTAAATTTTAAAAAAATACAACTGTACGGACTGGGAACTAACAAGATTGATTGACATGAAACGACAAGAATATGCTAATAATAGAGATGAAGTTTCTCACTGTCAACGTTTTCTTAGAGACTCTAATTTTACAATGCATGTCTGATCGACCAGTTGCTAATATTTCAAAATGATCCCACTTAATTTTATGGTTGGTTAAGAAAACATGATCAGCAATTGCAGATTCGTCACACTTTTCCTTAACAGCTTCTTTGCGATTACACTGTTTACATTCACAAAGTTGGAGAGAAAACAACAAGATCTTTTTAGATACCTCACATACCGGAACTTATAGTCAGTTGCTGAGCTGTACAATCGGGAAGATTCCTCACTATAACCTTCAGTTTGCATCACGCTAGCTTTGTGTTTTTTTTATGGACCTTGAAATGTTCCTTACCGATATGAATGAAAAGATTTGGTGAAACCGGCCCTTGCATAATTTTCAAACGGATTACTATCGCTACCATAACTTTGTTCATATAAAAACGCCATAGCTTTCGTAGATGTTTGGTCAATGGAAAGTGTTTTCACTTCAACAGCAGCTGAGTTTCTAGCTCTGCAAAACTTTCCCAAATAACGTGTATTTAATCCTACGACGAATTTGGTAATCCCAAAAGGGATTTCCTAATCCCCAAAAGCTAGAGGCTTAAATCTCCCTAGATAATTTGGTTTTATCAACTGAGTTGATAATGTGAATTAGCCACCGTAAAGAGATCCAGAAGCTGACGTTTCGAGCGCTAGCCCTTCGTCGAAGCGAATCGAGGAATTGTGGGTTGTGTGTGGTTTATATACAGAAATATGGAGCTACGCTATTGGTTGGTGCCTGGCAACGTGAAAAACAGAATAAATTAGTTAAATGAAAAACGTTCGTTGATACTGTGAGGATTAAGAGTGCCGATTTGAAAAATAAATTTTTGTTCTAGAGTTTTGCGGCTTTCTGTGCTTCCTTGATGTAGGGAGAGGCCGCAGACTGTCATATGTTGCGTAGAATGATTCGGCAGATTAAAGTGTCTAGCGACCGGTTTAGATGCGTTTTTGTCGTCTTTCTCTACGTCGCGAAGATGTTCTCGAAATCGGTCGCCTAGTCGTCTACCTGTTTCGCCGATATATAACTTTTTGCAAAGGGTGCAAGTTATACAGTAGATGACATTGGCTGAGGTACAGGTAAAATGATCAGTGATCTTAATAGATCGCTTGGGTCCCGACAATTTTTCAACGTTGCAAATGAAAGGATATGTTTTGCATCGTGCGCGTGCAAATTTAAAAGTACCGGGTTGTTCACTCGTTTGAAAAGCACTTCTGACTAAAAAGTTACCTATGTTTTTGTCGCGTTTGAATGAAATTAATGGCGGTTGCGAAAATATTCTGCCAGTATCGGGATCATTTTGAAGTAATTTAAAGTTTTTTAGAATGGTGGATTTAACTGCGTGGTTGTGAGGGTGAAATGTGAGAGTGAACGGAATTCTATTGTTATTCTCCTTCTGGGACGTTTGTAGTGCTGACTGCCGATCAATTTGTTGGGCGCGATGATGGCCTGCTTCAACAACAGAGGCAGGATAGCCACGTTTGTCGAAAAACTCGCACATTTCTTCTGATTTTAAGGAAAAATCAGAGTCTACACTACAAAGTCTAAGAAATTGAGAATAAGGAATGGAATTCTTGACATGTGATGGATGTGAAGATGAATACAACAAATAACTATGAGAATCTGTGGGTTTGTAGTGCACACTGGTACATAAACCGTTGCCTTCGACAAAAACCTTAATATCTAGAAATGCTAAAGAAGTATCGGAAATTTCCCAGGTATATTTAAGAGCCGGATGAAACGAATTAACCGCAGTTATAAATTGATTAAGTTCCTCTCTGGTGGAGGAAGTGGCGCCGACACAGTCGTCAATGTAGCGACGGTAGAGGTCAGGTTTGGGGCCGTTGTATTGATTGAAAACTTGGTGTTCAATGTAGCCTACGAAAAGATTGGCGTAGCTGGGTCCCATTTTGGTACCCATGGCCACACCATTGATTTGTTTATAATAACTGTCGGCGAATGGAAAACCGTTTAGTGTTAAAACTACTTCAGCCAAGCGGAGCAGTGTTTCCGAGCTTGGTTCCTTAACAGTACGTGAATCAAAAAAATGTTTGAGGGCTAGAAGACCTTCGCCATTAGGGATGACGGTGTAAAGAGATGTAATGTCCATAGTGAAAATAAGTTTGTCTTCGCCCAGGAAATTGAAATCGCGAAAAATTTGGAGTGCGTGTTGACTGTCTTTAACATATGACGGTAAAGATCTGATGATAGGTGCCATAATTTTGTCCAAATAGCTAGAAATGAGTTCGGTAGGGCAACTACATGCAGAGACAATAGGTCGGCCTGGGTTGTTAGGTTTGTGAATTTTAGGTAAAAAGTAAATACATGAAGTTATAGGAGTTGTTGTGATGAGATTAGTAGCAGTAGCCGGCAATTCTTGTTTGACTATAAGATCATTAATAGTGCTCTTGACAATTTGTTGGTTAGTGGAAGTGAGATCTTTTTCGACTTTAGCATAAAAGGAGGTGTCAGAAAGTTGCCGCAAAGCTTCTTTTTGGTAGAGGTCGGCCCGCCAAACAACTAAAGCGCCGCCTTTGTCGGCCGCTTTCACAATTATGTCTTTGCGCTTACTAAGATTTTTTAGCGCCGCCCTCTCTTCCGAAGCAAGGTTAGAAAATTTGGTGTTTCGATTGAAATTTAGTTTGTTGATCTCATGACGGCATTTATTGATAAAAAAATCTAAAGAGGCAAACTGGCCCTCTGGGGGAGTCCACTTCGATTTTCGAGTCTGGAATGTCTCGAAAATATCTTTTTCCGAGGTGTTAGAATCATCCTCTTTATCATGGAAAAAGGCTTTAAGTTGTACGTGGCGAAGAAATTTTTCAACATCTTGCTTAACTTAGAATTCGTCAAGTTTTTTGGATATAGGAACAAAATTCAAGCCCTTACTGAGGGCGGATTTCTCTGCGTCGGAAAGCGGAAGATTTTCTGGAATAGTAACTACGGTGTTAAGACTATCAATTGATGAGTCACAAGTATAAGGAGGACCTGTTAATTGTTCAAGTTTATGGGCCTTAATTTGGTGTAAATGGTAAAAAAGTTTAGAATTGACCTCCTGGATTTTGGTGCGAATAGATTGAACTAAGGGGCACAATGTTTTTCCAAAAGGGGCACAGTTTTGGGGCTCAATAACTTCCTCAAAGGGCTCTTTTTCCCCTAATGGGACTGATGAAGCTTAATTTCGTTCCTTCCAAGCACCGAAGTCAACCTAACAGCGCGGCCATTCCGTTGGCGCCGAGAGCATTGCTCTAAGACTCGCAAACATCTTTCAAAGCCTTTCATTCGGTCGGATTGACCAGTAGTTCGAAAGCTGTGGTATATTGACAAGGAAAATTTTAAGAAATTCATCGTAAAAGTTACAAAAGCAAGAGTCCACTCACCAAAATTACTCCAAAAGCTGACATTTTCGCTGGGAGATGTATTTGCAAGGTGTAGCTGCGAAGTGTAGCTGCGAAGTGTGGCTGCAAGGTGCAGTTTCGGTCAAAACATATGGTCAAAAAACAGAGATTAGTTGTCATCTTTCGTTCTGGAATTCAACTGGTCCCGAAAATCCCTCGTGTGTTCGTGCTCGAATTCAATTAGTGCCGAATATCTCTTGCGTGCTCGTGCAATTCCGAACACGGGACGATTGTATATCGACATAGGTTACTTACGCGTTACGCGAGTTACGCATTTGCTCTTGATTTACCTCGAATTAGCACTGAACAGACACACAACAACATGGAATCTATTTATTAAATACATACCCTTAATACAAAGATCATACCACACTATTTCATATAATTACCATACCACACAGGATGGTTACACAAAATTCACATTACTTCAACCTAGCACTAGACACCAGTCCGCATTGCGGACCTATTTTTTCTTTCGTTGTCTACCCCGCCGAGGTCATTTTTTCGTCTAAATCGCGTAGGGAAAGTTTGGATTAGATGTTCCCATTCAAGGTTTAGCTCTGAAGCAATAATTCTGGGATTTTTTGACCGAAACGTCGGCTTGTGTTGTTCGTTGGGCGACCGTGGCTACTTCGTTGAGTCAAGCAATGACGCGAGGTGAAAAAAAAATGAAATTAATTCTAGCTTTCTTCCATTAAGCTAGATTGTTAAGGAATAGATTGTACTTTTGCCGATTTGTGATGGCTATTAACCCCTAAAGTGTTATCCCTTCGAAGTCAGGTCAAGCCAGGGTTTTTGAAGAGATTTTTGTTCGGCCCGTTCGTCGTAATCAGAGATTTTAAAAAAGGTCATTTCATTGACGATTGAAACGAATGTAAATTTATATATGTTCCGAGCTCAAGTTCTAGTAAAAAAAAACAAACATTTGCGACGACCGCTGGGTTTTTAATTTTTCCGGGGAAAGTTTGAGCCGGAGTAAAAGAAGCTTGGATAAACGGACTTTGATCTTCCATGTGACAGAAGTCTGCATCCGGTATCCCATGTGACAAACTGTTGTGATTGACACATTTTTCCCATTCTGATCGTTCTTAGTGGAAGAACAAATTTTCAACTTCCGGTTTCAGCGTCCCTGTTATAAACGTGGCACGCACGTGTATTACGCAATCCGCTGGTCACTGTCAAGATTAGGGTTGCGGGCCTCTCTTGGGCCCGCAACAAAATTTAATTGGTGACTTACAATGCAATACATGGACTGTCACCTGAAGGCATATACAAAGTCTACTTTAAGTCAAGAAGAAATCACTCTATAATCTCCGGTCTAATGATGAAGTTTTATTGGCTCCAACTTTTAAATCAAACA